>VZTI01000930.1:1296664-1324426 GCA_013397865.1 Struthidea cinerea | reverse complement strand
TGCCCATGTCTCTCCTCGCCGCCGTCGCGCAGTCGCTGCCCGGCTCCGCGCGCGGGGCAGGTACGGGAGCGCGGCGGGGTGGCCGAGCGGGGTGTGCGGGGGGAAGGTCCACGACCGGCGCCTGCCGCCCCTTCTGCCGCCCCCGCTGCCGGCCGGGACCCCTCACGGGTGGAGGGAGGGAGGGAAGGAAGGGAGAGAGAGAGAGAGGGAGCCTGGGCCGCCTGCTCTGCCCGCTCCCGCAGGAAACCCCTCGGGCAGGAGCATCCCCCATTCCCTCCCCTGCCGAACAGGTGCAGGCGGCCCCCGCCTCTGCTTGGCCGCCGGGCCCCGGGACCTGCCCTCAGGGCGGAGGGGACCCTGCCAGGTGCCAGCCCCGACCGGGCTGCCCAGAAGGGCGGTGGCTGGAACGGCGGGAGGGAAATTAATTCGTTTCTGTGGTGGTGTTGTCAATGACAAGGACAAGCACCCGGCGCCCTTGTAAGTGGCACTTGGTGCTAGATGGAGGCCCGGTGACCACTGGCTTCTGTGTGCAAGCGGGGTGAGGGATGGCACGGCCGGTGGTAATGGCAACACTCTCTTTTGGGTTTGTTGGTGTGCTTCCAAATGGGAGAATGTCCTTCTAAGGTGCTTTTAAAATTTGTTGTGTGTTTAGAAGTCAGCTAAGAGCATCACAATCTGAAAAACTGGAAATTTAGAAGCTGAAGAGCCTTTATAGAGCAAAGAGGTGGATAGCACCTGGAAAGAAGTTGCCTTTCCAATTATCTCCACCATGGGTGTCTGTCTCCTGCCCTCACGTCATGCTCCCTGAACAAAGGCAATAGCCTGTTTTTCAGAGGCAGTTGTGACACGACAGATTCTTGGAAAAATTAGTTAGTAAAAATCAACTTCTGATTTTCCTTTTCAGGTTATATTTTTTAAAGAATACCTCTTGTAATAAGTTTTGCTATATGAAACTAGTCCCTGTACTTTGTGTAAATTACACTGCAGTTGCTGTTCAAGGTTGTAATTTACAGGGCCAAGCCCAGGGTGCAACTGTGCAGCTGCATCAACCTACAGCTGTTCTTGGTTGAGATCAAGCATTTGCATGTACGTGATAATAGACATCAGGTGGAATAGGAAGGCAAGTTTAGGGAATATACTGGCTTCTTTGACTGTGCTGCCTTAGCTAGGGACAATACAGTCTGGTTTTGAGAGTCTTTGTGGAGAGAAAAGCATTGTCAAAATGTGTGTAAAACACTTGGACTTGTAAGCAGTATTATGTGCATAATAGTAAGGGCATGTATAAACGCTGGAAGGGTGTTGTTTATTTTCTAATTGCTACAAATATCATAAAGAGGAATGCTAAAGTATTTACAGACATGCAAATGTTTCTTACAGGAGGAATGTATAGAAACACGTAGGAAGAAGGTATCAACATCATGTCCCAGAAAATTTATTTTGTACTTATTCTTGGGACCATAAAATTCAGTGTTGCTACCACTGTTGAGGAGTGTTGGATATACAGTAGCCTGAGTAAACCACATGGGCATGACCTCCTGGAAGAGATCCTAATACACAGTGTCCCAATTACAGCTGTCCGTGGCATGTAAGAGCAATATTAGATATCAAGAATTTCTGGTTCCTATTCGTGGTCTGGACTAAACTCATTGTCTATTGGCCAGAACATTGAACAGCTAGGCTAGCCTAGCTTAGGTTTTTTATATTTATTCTCAAGTGTTCGAAATAGGGAAGCTGGTTTTATTTCTAGGACTATGTGGTTTGTGCAATTTCTGTATTTTTGTTTTCGAGTTGAAAGGATATGCTAGTTGCCTGCCATTTATGATAAAGGTCATAGTGACTAATAATGGCTGTGAAGAATATTTACCTGAAGAAAATATTCTATTTTTTTTCCAAACATGAAAAATAAAAACATAATAGGATACATAAAAGCATAATTGGACAAGCTTTAGTGGTTTTAAACTAAAAGAGGGTAGATTTAGATTGAACGTAAGGAAGAAATCTTTTACGATGAGGGTGGTAAAGCACCCCGATGGTGGCATAGGTTGTCCAGAGAGAGGGTGGATTCCCATCCCTGGAAACATTTAAGGTCAGGTTAAGCAATCTGATCTGGTTGAAGATGTCCCTACTCATTGCAGGGAGGTTGGACTAGAGGAGCTTTAAAGGTCCGTTACAACCCAAAGCATTATATAATGGCAGACCCCTTAACATCCCATGAATAGCGTAAAGATTGTGAGATCCAAAAACTGATTTGTGGAAACTATTGGACAGGTTGGGGTATATGTTCTTTGTCTGCTCTTTCCAGAATCAAAGCATGATCCTAAAATACGTATATAACCATCTGGTTTTAAATTTGAAAAAAACACTTCCTTATTCCCAGACAGAGCAAGAGTTATCATTCCATCCTTCTCTATTCTCCTTAACAAGACTGGATATGCAGCTGCTCTATTCAAATGCTTGCTTTATTCTCCCCTACAATCTCCTCCTTCACTCTCCCTCATCCCCCGTTTCTCTTCATTTTCTTTCCACTTTTTGTTCTTTATGCTTCCTTCTTTTCATTGGCAATTTCCACTATAAATCTCAGATGGCCTCTTGCATTTCTTTCATTTTTAAACTATTGCTTCCTATGTCATCCCTTAATAGAGCCTTCTTTGTTTCTTCCTTCTGTTTCTCTGATGTTCACTGCACCCTGCCTCACTCTGTCATCTCTTACCTGCACCTGGTAGTAAGCAGCTACATGTGAGCCGAGAGAGAACTCTCCTGGGAGCAGGCTCGGTTTGGCCAGTGCAAAGTGAGGGAGAGTGGCTGCTCTTCCTGGAGGTTTGCCAGAGCTCAGCTCCCGGACACTGACTGGACGTAGCAGCCATTTTGAATTAAGTAAAACTGCACATTTGAAAGCAAGTACAGAACTTAATGAAAATCACCAAAAGCGATATAAGCTATTTAGGGCTTAAAATTGAGCCCTAAAATTGGCTATCAGATTTACTGCAAAACATCAACTTTTAAAATACTAAATGGTTTGATAAAAAATTTATACAGATTTTAGCTTAATAAAGAAGCTGACAAGAAATTACTGAAAAAATTACATGGAGGTAGATTAAATATACATATATGACTATTTCAGTGAGGCCTGAAAAAGAGGAAAAGAAGACAAATAATGAAGGAGCTGTAGAAATAATGAAGGAACTGTACCTTAATACAGTTCTTCTGACCTGACAGTATTAAAACTGTTGAAATTATTCACTGTTTTCAACAAAGCTAACTAACCCAGCAATACAGGAGTACTCTCTTTTGGCAAATCTAAATGTTAACTGTTATGATAGTAATATGTAAATTTAAATTACAAGATCAGGCATTTTTCATCTACTTGGTTCCATTTTTTAAAAGATAAGTAGCCCTCAATTAGGCTAAAATGAAACTAATTAAGCTGAAAAACATGTTTCTACAATAAAACTTGGGGGTTTTTTGTGTAGCATAACACTTCATTTTAACCTTCAATCTAGTTGGAATAGTCACTTTCTGTCAAAAAGACTAGCATGGTTTGTTAGTCATATGAGGCTTAAAGAGGCTTAAATTGCTTCATAATGAATTTCTTAAAATAAAAACACACTTAATATAATGTTAATGGAATTAACTTGGCTTATTTGGGCCTTTCTTATATTTGTTTCTTTGGAACTGGCCCAGGTCAAGTAATTCATATACCAGATTGCATTAAGCTCTTGTGTTCTGATTCAGCTGTTACTGTCTTTTAATTTCCAGTTATGAGAGAGTTGGTTGCTAGAAACAAAAAATAATTGTTTTCTGCTAGTGGCTAGTTGATCAAAAACTGCCTTTACATCTTGATTTTCTTTGGTTCTGGAGTGCTTTTCTTTATCCTAATGATTGATCTACCAAGTGAAGCTGTCTCCTGGGAAGAACTGACAGAAACAGTGTGGTCCCTTGCATGTGAATCCTCAAATCATCTGAAAAGCAATAACCCACAAGTAAATAGGGACATAAAGGAGGAGCATAGAATGCGTAGAGCCAGCCCTGTGATAGATGGGATAGCTCATAAAATTAAGTATTTTCAATTGCTGTAAGAAAGCAATTTTGCTGCCTTTAATGATTCAGAGTAGCACAAACAGGTTAGAGCAAGTGTTGAGAAACTCTTAATTACAGCGTTGATTTAGGGCAGGCAGACCATACAGTCCAACATAAACAGAGTGCAGAAAGCAGAGACATAAGTGTTAGAACAACTCACTTTCAGCTGCCCTAATTTATCTTTCTCAGCTTTAGTCATCTCTCTTTCATGCACAAAGCTATGCATATTTCATCCTTGGAAAATCAGCCTGTGCTTCTGTAAAACAGTGTTATTTTCACACTTCTGATTTCAACTATGTATTTCCATATGAGCATTACTATTTAGTCTGAATAATTAGTATTATGAATTACCCAGAATAAATATGCAGAATAATTCATGGACTAGTGCAAAACAGAACACCAAGTGCCAGTGAATGAAATCCTGAAAACTTTACCTGACCTACATTAATGATCACAATATTAATATCTTATGATAGGAACTCCTGTCAGGCTGTGTATTGATGTGGAGGCTGGAGAGATGTAGATGGTGGGTAGTGAAAGGGAGGGAGGTGAAGTGTGGCACCACGGTGTACAGAATAGATGGGATGTTAAATAGTAACATTCACACCTTTTTTTTCTGATTTTTTTCTGAACGGCTTATTTTTTTTGGTAGAACTTTCAGTGTAGTAACAACTCAGTAATGAAAAAGTTGTAACTTGAAAATTGGAAGCTATTCAGATACTACAACTTTTCACCTGTGTGCTGATTTTGATTTGTTTTTAAATTTCCATACTTGACCTATTTGTGTTTGAGTTTCAGAATATATTTAGAGTTTATATTATGACACGTGATTAGTTAATATATTCTTCAGCTAAGCAAAGTGACACAATTTCCTTTGTAATAGCTGTAAATTTTATAGCTGGTATGCGCTTATAATTAATTTCTTATGCTAGGAGTTTGTAAGGGAAGTTTGGAAATACTGTAACTATTTCTTTGTCTAGCAGTTGCTCTGAATAGGTGGCTATTTGATTTGGGCTTCTAAATCAAACTGTTTGAAAGCTCATATTTAGTTAGTCACTTTCAGCTCAGTCTGACAGATATTTTCTCAGAGCTGATGATTCAGATTGCAGCAGTTTTCTCTGGGAAGAGGGATTGTGCGCTTTTTTTTATTTCCCCTTTCGAGCTCTCCTCCTTTCAGGAAGCAGCAGTGAAATTCTATCTATAGACTTCAAACCCCATGATTCCGTGGGAGAGCATGCGCTGAAAGCTTCCAGTTGTCAAAGTGCTCTTGCCAGACTGGTCGACTATTTGTCATATACCCAACCTGAAAGAAGAAAATAAATATACTGTCCTTTTGTTGATCTTTAAATACAGAAAATCCAAAGGTAACTGTTCCTTAAACATTTCTGTGTTGGCTGCGTGGGTTTCTGCATGCAAATGGAGCTGGTATTGCTATGGGGATATAGATTTCCTGTACTGGATTGTAAATTTGTACAAATACTCACACCAGCAAATAACCACAGAGTACTGCATACTAGTCCAACATTAGACATTGGCTGGCCTGTCTTTCAAAGTCATTTATTAACCAGTATTTTTTCATTTGGACTGGATTAATTCATTAAAGGAAGGTCTTGACCTTGACAGGAGGGTTGAACTGTGCAGTGATTTTTGCCTTTAAGAAGCAATATGGAAGGGAATGTGAATCACAGTCCTTAGGATAAAGTTCAAAACCAGCTAGCCTAAGTCAAGGTACATATTTGAAGCAACTGCTGTGCTAGCCACTATAGATAACCTGGTGACTAACTAATTTAAATATAACTTTATTGACGACAGAATTTTAACATTTCAGCTGCTATGATTTCTCTCTAAATGTATTTTTATACTGATAGCTCAGAACCAGGGGAGAGAGATACACATGATCCTTTTCTCCCTCTGATGTGGAGTCATCAGTAGTTTTATGTAGCCTTAGGAGTAATAGCGATGCGGGTAGAAGTGAAGCTAATGGAAAGTTACACAGACAGAGCTTGGTATATTGTGGTTTACTGCAGTATTGCTTTCAAATGCCTTGCAAGGTTTTCTGCACTCCCAGCAGCAGCAGCGCTGCCTGGAACAGATGCAGTGGTTTACCCTGTCCTTAGGAGCTTAATGTTGTCTCACAGCATGGTCTGCTCAGGAAGCCTTGCTGCTCGCTTTACATGTTGAACTGGTAAATAAGGGGGAGCATAAGCAGTAACTTACTTGACAGCAGAAACCTCTCCTGACGTCCATTTTAACTAAAATGTGTGTGCATGCCTCAGAAGATATTTAAAAGAAAGAACAAAAAGTGTAAGATACACCTGAACCATCTGATGACAGAAAGGACAGTGTCGATAGTTTCACACTTTGCCACCTTTCTTAAACAGCTAATTGATTGGCTTTACATTGTTACATTACAAAAACAATCCTAAAAAAATGCAGTCTTAGGCATGTAAATGTCATATGATTAACTGAATAGAAATGCAGTTAGGTATTCAGCGATGGCCATCTTTGACATAGTTAATTAATATAAGTGATTCGGGGCTCATTTAAAATACTTTTAAGATTTAGAATGATCTCTTCAATTGACTAAAAGCCTGCAAAATGTGGAGGTTCCTGTTGTGATTTCATACAATTGCTGTTCATTGATGTCTGTATTGTATTAGTACTATTGGGTCTCAAAATAATAATAAAATTATATGATCTGCCCTGTTTCATATGAAGCACCTTTTCTAGCAGATATAAGCCTCAACCATTCCACATACTTTTCCTTTCTAAAGTTTAAGCTTATGTATTGATTTAGCAAATAATTTGCATCACTAGTCTTTGTCTCGTGCATATAATGATGTTTTTTAACATGCAGCATGTCTGTATTGTAAGTATTTCGATTTTCCCTGGTTTTATATTTCATTTGAAAGCATCAGAAGGATCATAGTCTAGTAATACCTCCCCGGTCTGCTGATTTTGACCTTATGTTTTTCTAATGAAGAAATTACCGATGATTTCATATGCATGTGTATCAATAGAGCGGGTATGTATATAAATAGAGCGAGTAGATAGCTATACCTTCAAGTAAAGGACTGCTTTGATGTAAAATAGCATTTTACGCGGAGAGATCGCGAGGTCACCGAAGGCGAATTTAACACCCATCGGTGGCTTTGTACACGAAGTGTCTCCGCCCCCCGGCCCCCCTTCCCGGCTGTGCCATCGCCTCCGCTGCCCGGAGCCGGCGCGAGCTGGGCGCAGGGACGGGCAGGAAACGATTGTGCAGCGAGGAGCCGCTCCCGTATCAGTGCGAGCGTCCGTGTGCGCTTTCTCTCTGACAAACCTCAATCGCTGGACGCTTGCTTCTTAATTAAGGGAAATCGGTACCCGGCTCCTTTAAAGGTCCCCTAATAGAAAAGGGGGTGGAGAAGAGCGAAGACTGGTGTCTTTTTAACCTTGCTGAAGGACGCAGCAGTATTTATTGACGTATGCAAATAACCAGGGGGAGGAGGTGGAGGAGGAGGGTGCTTGGAAAAACAGGAACCAGAATCAGTTTCTCATTGCAGGGTGAGAGCTCTGAGTTCCGGTGTAAGAGAAAAGAGACGTGGCGAAATTGCTGTATATCTCTGCCCTATAAGCACATCTCTCATTTAGACTGAAGGGAAACAAGGCATCAAAAAGGGTGAAGCATCTTAAAAAGTATTTTAAAGGCAATCTAGCCCGATCAAAGGTTACATATTCCTAAATGGGGGAGGGGGAAGATTACGGGTTTGCCTTGCAATATGCTGTAGCATAGTACTAGCAATAGGACGAAATATTTGGCTGGCAAATGATTAAAACAGACTGGTTTGTGGTATGAATGACAATGTTAATAATCTGTCTTTGTGGTTTTTTCCCCTACTGTTTCAGCTGCGCAAACCATGCAGGATGATTTACTGATGGACAAAAGCAAAGCCCAGCCCCAGCAGCAGCGGCAGCAGCAGCAGCAGCAAGATCCAAACTCAGCAGAAGCCCCCTCTACACCCATCTCGTCGGAGACACCCAAACCAGAAGACAACAGTTCAGTGACTAGTATCGGCACATCGGCTCCTTCCCAAAATAGCAAGGAGAAGATGCAGATGGAGTCTCCCATTTTGCCTGGCTTGAGCTTTCACCAGCCTCAACAAGAACCTGCAGCCGGCACCTCCTTGTCTCCCTCGTTTGGCAGCACCTGGTCTACAGGGACCACAAACACGGTGGATGATAGCTTTTTCCAAGGGATTACTCCAGTCAATGGGACAATGCTTTTCCAGAATTTTCCACACCATGTCAACCCTGTATTTGGTGGCACTTTCTCACCTCAGATTGGCCTAGCTCAGACTCAACACCACCAACATCAGCAGCAGCAGCAGCAAGCTCAGCAGCAGCAGCAGCAGCGGAGGTCACCTGTGAGTCCTAATCAGGCACCTTTCGCCCAGAGGAATGCTGCTTACAGCCATCAGCCCATCATGACCAGCAAACCGTCTTCCTCCTCTGCCTCCTCTTCTTCCTCCTCCAGCTGGAATAACCATCAAAACGCAGCTTGGAGTACACCTTCCAACCCTTGGGGTGGGCTGCAGGCTGGTAGGGACCCTCGAAGGGCAGTTGGAGTGGGGGTTGGCGTGGGAGTGGGAGTTGGCGTACCCTCCCCCCTCAACCCCATTTCACCCCTTAAAAAACCCTTCTCCAGCAATGTCATTGCCCCTCCGAAGTTCCCACGGGCTGCACCCTTAACCCCCAAATCCTGGATGGAAGACAACGCGTTCAGGACGGACAATGGCAACAATCTGTTGCCTTTTCAGGTAAATGACTACATGCACCTTCTGCATGGTGACAGCTATCACAAATTTGTATTTTTTGTAGAGCTGTGTTTCACGTTACTGTTCTGCCTGAGTGGCATCTCCATAACTCATATTTGCATCAAATAGTCACCTTATATGAAAGCAAATGGGTTTGAATCTAGGGAGTGCATACACAAAGATTTCCAATTCTAGCTTAAGGTTTAAAATCCCATTTTTCTTGTAACTTACTGTTAAGTGTGGCATATGGGGGGTTTTTGTTGTTGTTTTTTGCTCTTTTTTTAGCATCTGAAAGGTAGTAGCCTTCATGAAAAACAGGTTCGGCAGACTACGTTCCCTTGGTGCTGTGTTAGAATTTTTTTTGTATTCTCCCATTATGTGAGAAAGCTGAGATGTTGAAATTGCTGGCTTCAGTTTTCTAACTGGGCTGTTAATTTTAACCAAAGATGCTTCTTGACCTGAAATTCAGTTAATTATTTTATCACCATTGCAATAACTAATTGTCCTTATGTTGTGATGGGATTTAATGGGGAGTCTGTTTGCATAAGGTATTCATATGAAGAGCTGTGTACATCTAATACGTACACCCTGCTGTTATATTCACAGTGGACGTTTTGAATACATCTCGAAGCAGCATGGGTGTGTATGGAAAGAGTGGCGTATCTGTCCTTTCCAGTAAGGAAATGCCTAATACAATTGACATGATTTAGAAATGGCAGGGAGGTATTGTATAAAATAAACCATTTTATGCTGTTCAGAATATTTGCAGAGAAAAGAGACAATAGGACACGACCTTCAGAGCCATATTGCAATGGAGTCTATTTACTAGCTACATAGCTCTGAAATATTTAAAGCTGCAGTGCCCTTCACTGTTTTTTTTTAATCTATGACGACAAAGCAGATCAATTGCAGCTGAAACTGGGCCAAATGGAAGATTTGCAATTTTAATGCAGAATGAAACCTGTCATGGTGTGAAATCCATTTTAAGTTGAAAAAAAGCAGAGCTTGCACTTGCAGTTATATCTATACTAGGCGAAGTGAATCTCAGACTTTTTCTAGGTTAGCTGTTTTGGTGTCAGACAAGTCAAAATTTTCTGCTTTGAAATACAGTTAAATCACTCGTGTATGCTTGCTCTTCAGGTAGTTGTTTTCTCAAGAAAGTATGATCTCTCAAACATTTTTAACTTATCAGTTTGGTAAAAATAGCATTTAGATTGACAGCTTTAGAAACACAGTACAAAAAAAATCAAACAAATGCACCCCACCCCCATTATTTTAGGAGACTGTTGAAGTAAAATACATGCACTTTCCAGTCCCATTCAAAGAGGACATCTTATAGTCAGCCCTGAAATTTCATTTTGCTGCTTCATTCTGTTTAAAGGGAGAGTTACAATTTTTTTATTGGCTGCCCTGAATGAAGGTGGTGTGGCTTCTGGTGAGCTGCTGGTTAATGTCTCTGAAGGCTGGAGGAAGATTACACTTTAGACATAATATGCCTGCTGTAAATACTATGTTGCACAGAGCACAGCACCACAAAAGCTAATAGCTCCCAGTCATTTTTTAGGACTGGGAAATGTGTTTCAATTTACAAGTATTCTTAATTGTCTACATCTAAGACATTACAAAGTTTGGTATATTTGAATTAGTAGTGAAAACAACAGTAAATGGTGTTATTTCTGTGGTTTGGTTAGTGAGATACATCTTTAGTGAATACAGAACTTTATTATTGTGACTGTAAATTCTCACAAATTAAACTGGCAGATATTTACTCATCACTGGGGAAAAAAAGTAGCTAACTGCTTTTAAAGAAAAGTTCTTTTGATTTTGAAATTAAGCTTTCGAAAAGCTAAAGTATTAGCCAACATGTGAATTTGGAAACTTGTTTTCTTCTCTGTGAATTTAACCTGGTATTTTCACGTTCAACTGAAAGCAAATGCTTAGACTATTCTCAGCACCAGCTGGTATAACAGTCTGATTTCAGAGACACAGAAAACTTGTATTTTTTTTTTCTATTAGGCTCCTTTTTTTTTTGTACACGATGCTGAATTTTGCTTATTAAAAATTGTAATCTGGGTTAATGTTGATTGCTGCTATACTTAACAAAATGCCAAGACATCTTGAAACCATACTATTGGTAGGAGGCAACTGTTTAGTTACACTGATAAAAATGAAATTCAAATTAGTCTAAGAGTTTAATATTTGCTGCCAAGGTTCTGGCTGTCTTTTTTCTTTTTCCCCCCACCCTGAAATTGGGCAATATGTTGACGCAGTAAGTTCTGCTTGTCAGCACTATCAAGTAGTTCTGGCAGGTTTATCTGTGTACATCTGCCACCCTCCATAACTGCGTGGTTTTGAGCTACTTTAAATACCTTCCAGTAAACTTTCTAGCAACACCCTTATGCACATTAGCAAGTTCTTTGTGTTAACCTGTTTTTTTATGTTAAGATTATGAGGCTTTCTATGAAAAAAGAAAACTATTAACATGTTCACTATTTGAAATAACATCATGGAGAGCTATTTTATAATTCAGGTCTTTGCAGTGATCACAAATTTTAATCAGAAAAGATCTATAACCAAGATCTGTATTCTGAATCTATAATATTTGAAGACAGGTGATACTCAGCTATTGGTATATCTTGTTCTAGGAAAAAATGTTCAATTTGAAAATGTTTCTCTTAAGAACATGTATATAAAGCAATATGCTAGGTATTTTCATTCCTTAATTTGAGTAATACTTTAGTGCATCTTGTATGTCAAAACCAATTGGCGTCTGTCGCAAGGAGTTGTGCTGCAGAACACATCAGAAGGTTTAAAATGCCACTTGGTAGGAATTCTGCTGGTGTATGCCTTGTGATTGGTGTTGAAAAGCGACTAAAAATGCTTTGAATGAGACCACACTCATATACTTACTGGGAAAAATTGATTGCAATGTAAAAAAACCCATGGAGATACAAAGCTGATATTTGAATGGAAAAAGAGAAGAAGTGATCAGTCTGGAACGAAATGTAATGTAGCAAGTAAGAGTTGGAGACAAGATCATGGGAACAGATGTGGAACTAGGCCAGATTGGAAATACAAAAACATGGCCAGTTTGTTCTTCTGAATATTCTTTGGCTTCTGGGTGGTTCAGGTGAAGGGCCTCTGATTGTCATGTAGCGAGCAGTCGTGTTGTGCTATTATGTTAGGTGATCCTGAGCTCTGGCATTTGAGGCTGACATTAACTGATTGTTCCTGGGACACCGTTCTCCTGGCAGTGGCTCAGTTCCATTTTCCAGCAGAGTCGTGGGGCTTGTAGAGAGCTATTGTCATCTCCTGCTTCTGAGCTGCTCCCACTATTCTATTTCCCTTCACTTCTCTCAGGTAAATACTGTATTTCTTTTGGCTTTTGGCCATGTGAAGATATTGGGACACAGCTTGTGGGGTTAGGAGGATTGATAGTGCCTGAAATAGACCCTTGGAGGCAAGGATAAGAAATTTTCTTTGCAGGGAAGATAGAGAAGGAATTAAATGTTTGCAGACTAGTGTTCTAATTAAGTATGTCTACCTTGTGGATTTTTAATTATAGCAACACTGTAACAATTTTCCAGAAACTGTGCTGAGTTTTGATGTTTTCCAAGTAATGTTCTTTGGAAACAAAAAATGCATTGCAATTTGTGCTCTGAAGATTCTGGCATGCATCAAATCATTCTTGGCAGCTTTACTGATAAATATTTTTATAGCAGAAATAAATAAGGTGGTGTTTATTGTGTATAGAGATAGTTTTAACGTGCTATCTTTTGCAGGGAGACTGAGAAAGAATTTTTTTTTTTAGGGTAGTGTTTCGGTGTGGCCTTTTTTTCCTCATTGTTTTCTTGGAATTAGTCTGGACCAGATAAAATTATAAGCTAAATATAGAAATTTTATAAAACTTCAATATTTCATGCTTAAGCAAAATGCCAATTCTAACATGCAGTGAGTTTGTGTTTAAATATGAGTGTGAATATATGTATAAATACAGAGTTCAAGTATTGGAACATTCACTGGTGTAACAAAGTTTTGTATTTATGAGTAAGGGAGTTTTACTGGCTAATACACTCTGGTGACCAATTTTAAAAACTTTTTTTAAATCTAGAGGGTTTTTTTCAGTCAGAAATAGTTGTATGCAATAAGTCTATTTAAAGATTAATTTTTAAAACACTGTATTTCTTTACTATAAATTTGGCATTCTGGGCTCTAGCTTCTTGACAGTTTAATAGGTGACCCCACTTAGTAGTGTTACTGTTAACTTAAAAACTATTTCTTAGCGTGTAGTCCAATCTTAATTTTTCTTGTGTGTTTATGCACAAGTCCTGACAGCCCGCAACTTTGTGGACAGAGAAAAAAAAAGGAAAGTACGTAGGTCTGCTTGGTGTCCCCCCCCCCCCCCCCCCCCCCTTCCTTACATGCTTCTGTTGGTACTATTAACTAGCACTATTTGTAGCTGGATTCTGAAAACTAAAATGGGGAGCACATATTGTGGTATCTCAGTAGTCTTCCAGTGTAACAGATACGAGTAACACATGACGTTCTACCTTACTAGTTTTGAGGTATTTTACAATTTTTTGTTAGATTTTAAATTTGATTGAATTCTAAATGTCTGCATTTTCAAATTAACTAAAACATAGTAACGGTACAGGAAAAAAGCATGTGGCTGTTTCATATTCAAAGTATGATGATTGAACACTAATTGCTTATTCATTAGAGTTTAGATTTTAAGTAACCAATCATAGTTTAACTGTCAGAGTTGGTGAAGGCAGAGCAAAGGTCTGAGTTCAGTAGGCAGCTGATATTCTGATCAACTCCATACATAGACAGGACTTCCTTAAAAACATTGAAGGTATTAATATCAAACAATGAATCAATAATTCCATCTCAAAGATTTGATAAAGGATTTATCTGTCTTTGGGAGGAATGGTAGAAGGGAAGGTGAAGGGCATGGCAGTTCATTTTGCTATTTCCCTTCTTGGATCATCTCTCCCAGTTTTCATGTTTTTGCCTAGACTGCTTTTGTGAATGGAATGTAAGAGGAAGAGACCTGGAAAAGTAGTGTTTTCAGGTTCCAGTGGTTTTCAAGGGGAAAAAAAGAGTTTGCTGAGTGAATGATGAATATTTCTATTTGTTAGCGGTTGGTAAAATAGCTCTCCTTTCATTAAGGTCACTCGTGAGTAATCCCTAGCAGACCTATACTAAGGGGAAGCTAAAATATAGCACTGTTTAGTTCAAAGTTTGAAAGTGATCTTAAGCAGTACACACCTGAATTTTGCTTCTATTCTAAATTTTACAGGTTTTAGGCTATTGTGATATTTTATACGTTCTGTACCTAAATTTAGGGTACCATTGCCATGTTTGTTTCATTATTTTTTTAATTTAATTTTTCCATGTTTCACAAAAGCATTGCTTTTAAGCAATTGTTAGAATGCTGCACATACTGATACTAAGCAGTTGTCTCAGTAGTTAGAAGAATGTAAATTTTTTGTATATGGAATTAGATCTTCATTTGTGTAATCTTTTTATCATTACATGCAAATTTTAGAATTTTAAAAATGCAAATTGTGAAAGATCACAGAAACTTTGCTTGTGTTTGTTCAGACTTGGTCAACATTTTCATTTTCCTAAGTTTCAGTTACATGATTCTGTCTTTTCCTACAAGCTACGAGTAGCATTTGTAAATCACAATTAATTGATGCCTTCCTTTTCCTCCGTGTTGTGGACAAGTGGCTTTGTCCCTTTATTGTATGTTTCTCAAGCTCATTCCAGAGATAAAATCGTCAATTTTTCTAAGATCTTATAGGAGAGAAGCACTGTGCCAATCAGGATAGATATTGATGTGCTTTGTCACAACAGTGTTAGAAGGGGTGATGTGAACTCCATTCTACAGAGGTAAATAAGAGGCACAGAGTTTGGGAAATTCATTTTCTTCTCAATGTTCTATCTGAGAAAACTAAACATCTGTAGTTTTTTTCTGGAATACTTAGAAAATAGGTCTTTGAGAACAGTACATCCACTGCAGTCTCTTAAGTTTGCTGATTGTGTGAATCTCAAATTAGGCATGAAAAAATGAAGAAAACAAATAGTTTCCTGTGAAAACTTTTAGTTCACATTACGTACCAATTACTCAGAATTAAGAACTTTTCATCAGGGAAGAGAAAAGAAGCAAAATATTTAATTTCTTTAATTGATACCCATTTTTCCTTCAATTGTGTATGTCGTTCTCTGTACATCTTCCAGATTCTGGAGAAGTCTTACTCCTGCTTTTCCTACTTCTTTTTTTTCTGGATGGCTTTGCAAAATTTGCGAGAATTTGCAACAGTTTTCTTTTAAATTCCTAGAGTCTAAATAAACTACTTAAGCAAAACCACAGATTCTGTTGCATGTTAGGATGATAAACTTCACATGATTCATCACCCAAGTGAAGAGGCTTTTGGTCAAGTCTACAGTTCTTTGTTCTTGGTTTAACAAAGTTAATGAAAGTTATGTTACAGAGCACCAACTGTCAATGGGTTTCAGTGGGCATGGCCCCTTTTCTTTGTTTTATCCGCCCTTGAACCGTTCAACTGCTTTCAAACATCCCTTCTGTTTCTTCCTGTTCCTGATTTTTGATCTTTTTTTTTTTTTTCAATGAGGCTTCTTGTTTGAGTTGACCTCCCCTATTCCACTTTCTGTGTCAAAGCTTCAGGTTACAGAGGAAGACCCAATAAATTCCTGTAGTTGTAAGCTGAATTGTGTTCACTTAGTTCTGTGCAAAATTAATAGCATGAGGGGTTTTAAATAGGTTTAAACAAATTCAGGGAGAATGGAATTTCCAGAAATATTGGCTATAAGTTCTAAATTCTAGAAATATAGACATTTTAACCAAGTGGTAACTTGGTGTGAACACGCAGAACTGATTTTCTTTCCCCATACCCAAACTGAGCTTCCAGAATGTGTGACACGGGGTGGATTTTCACACAAATTGACAAAAATTCATTTCTGACATAAATGAGGAAAGCATTATGGCTTCATCATGGACATTTTTTATATGATTTTGTTTTATGTCATAATCATAAGTGGATGTTCTGGTGAAATTCACCTTTCCTACGTAGAAGAATTATTGTGAAGGTGCTCATCTTGAAAAGATTCATCCTAAAAAGTTATTTTTGGCAACACTGTAGGCAACTTAAAGCTGATCTTTTAACGAGAAATGTCAGACAACAAAGAAATTCATCTACCAAAGCTCTCTGAGTTTTATTCTCTGAGTCGTAAAGGCTCTTTTTTGCAGGTAAGACTCATTTCCTACAGAAAGTCTTTGGAATCGTACCTTCTTACGGAAATTGCTGAAATAAAACGGAACAAACATTTTGTTTTAAAACACTTGAATGATTAAATATTGTTTTGGATTAAATTAAAATTCCTAATTCCTTGTTGAAAGTTGCTGCTTCGCTCTGCTGAAGTATCTTGCTTTGTGAGAGAGATGTGTTAAAAGCATTAATGAATTAACATGGAGGTAGCTAGTTACACCCATTCGCTACGTGACCTTTAAGTTTGTAAAGGGTTACCAAATTACTAATGTATTAACTGATTGTTAGCATGTTAACAGATGGCTTATAACCAAATCTAATATGATTGATCTATTGATGTCCTTAGTAAGCATTAAGGTGTGTAATAACCAAGTGTGTAAAATGTTTATAGCACACTTTGTGGGTTTGAAATTTTTTTAAACTACTTATAAAGATGCCTTTTAGTTTTAAGTCATGATGCCCACAACAGTTTGACCTAATTATTTCACCTCGCTAAATAATTATCTTGCTCATGTGTTCTCTCCAGGATCATATTGTTTCTTCCTGTGACAATTGAGAAAAAAATAAAAAGAGAACAGAGAGACCTCTCAGAGTAACTGAAAGGGTTTTTCTTAAAACTCACAAAGCCCGAAGTAGCAGCTGACTGTGCAGCAGGAAGACTAAGACAGAACAAGAGAGTAGAGGAAACAAAAATCAGGAACAAGAAAAAGTAGGACTTTTATAATACAGAATGAAAGGGAAGCTGTGGCATTTTCAAATGTGGCAATCCAACATGACAATATACCCGTTCACTTTCTGTGGATGAGAATTTCTGCAAAGAAAGTCTTGCAAAGTTTGGACCAGATTCAACTTTTAGTGGAAAGGGTCCTCAGTTGGCTCCTGCTACGTTTGGCTGCTAATAAGTGAAGCTGTACCTGTAACTTCTGAGTAAAAAAATCAGCCATAATTGTCAGCAGATTTTACAACTGATGTTTTGATGCAAGTTTCTGCAGACAGTCTTACCTCCCTTGTCTAAACAGGAACACACTCTTCTGACGTGGTTTTACAAAGTAGTAGATTACTTATACAACAGTTTTTTCTTGCTAGGCAAGGGACAAGTACCCGATGTTGTGTATGCCATTCCAAACAAATTTAAAATTGATTGTAGTAAATTTTACAGGTTTTTTGAAAGGCTTCACTTTGTATAGAAGCTGGAAAGTTTTCACGCTATTTCACTTGCACAGTAGCCTTGTCTGAATATAAACTTGAACTGGTGAATATCTCAAAATATAGCTCAATCCTTGCTTCCAGTAGACATGTAGAGCAAGGGGAATTATTTAAAAGAACAAATACAGTGAAAATAGCTTTTTTTATGAATACAGGTGTGCATAGATGCATAAGGCAACCATATAAGATGCATAGTTTTTCATACAACCTATAATTTTGTTTACCTTTTCACACATAACATTTATAATTGTCTAGAAATTGACTAAAAAACTCTTTATTTCTCCTTTCTGTGTTATTCTTTCTGGTTGATGAGGTTCCAGTTCATAGTGAAGATTGACTCCTTGGGGTCATGACCTTGTAGTTAGTGTTATTAAATATCAGTCTGCTTCACTGCAGTTTTTCAGTTCTTTTTGTGTGATGAGCTTATCTCCTCTGGGTTGATGATATCTTGTAAATATTATTATTGTTTTTACTTTTATAACCAACATTACTCATTTCAAGTATCTCAAGTGATCTCAACAAAACTGGTCTCAAGATTTGCCTTTAAGAAACTGCATTATTCACTTTTCTTTCGCAGATTCTGTTGAGCACTAGCAGTTCTTTCCCATTTTGCCATTTTCTTTCTTACCTCAATTGCACTGGTTACTTTTTTGTCCCCATTTATGTGGTTACTTTGCCTGTAGCACCATGTGAAACGCTCTGTGGAAGTCCTCATTAGATCAGCATATCCTAATCTTTCAAGAACCAGGAATCATCTTTTCCAGGGTATTGCATCAGTAATGCATAAAGCTACATTATTTCTGCACTGTATTTCAAAAGAGAAGAAATCCTTGAATTTCAGTCATAAAGACTAGAAACAGTGTTTGTCATCTATAGTTTCATATCCTGCTTCAGTTATTGCAGTTCTTTCATTTTTATTTTGCTGGTCAGATGCATACAGTACTGACATTGTTAGTTGGACTAGCTTTAGTGGTTCCGCTGACTGCCTTACTGACTGGCTTCTTTTGATTATGATGTTGCCATGCACCTCATCTGTTATTGAGTTGGACAGATGATAGTGCTTTCTCTTACTATTTATTTGTCTTCTCTGTTTACCCTTGTTTACCTGATTTTCTTCTGTGCATGTGAAGACCAATTATGGAGGCTACATTATTTCATTATTTTCTCCTGACTTCTTCTGGTGTTTTTTAATTTTTTTATCAGTCTTGCTAGAGTTTTTTCTAGACATTTGTTGTCCAAGGTATTGATGCTGACCTTCTTACAGTTTCCCTGAATATATGTAAGTGGCTGAACATCCTGGTTCTTGCCTTGTAGCAGCATTTTCTTAAGATGCCTGTCAGTTTTTATTACCTTGTACAAAAAAAAAGGAGAATTCTGTTGCAAATCAGGCAGGCTTTTATCTCAAGACATTTTTCCTGTCTGGAGCAATATTTACTAAATTTGCCATGTCCTAATCAGTTTAGCTTTTATGATGTAAAAGGAGAGTGTTTTTCTTGCTCCCATGAATATGGTTTTCAATTTCTGCATAAAGGTTTCCTTTTGGTTAATTGGCTGTTCACACTTGTACTTGTGTATCTTGTAAGTGACTTCTGAATTATTTTAATTAAATACAAATGTGCAGCAGTAATTTGAATGCATAACACCTACCTGACAACACAACTGCTTATGGCTTCTTCTTATCTAAGGGGAAGAATTTTTTATTCTGGTTATTTTAAAGAATTTAACATAAGTATTCAGGCACTTTATACATGATACAGTTAGTTATTCTTTTCCTCATATCCTATATGCCTTTAAGCCTCTTAGGCAATAAAAGATGGAAGTATGCCCAGTGTGATTCTGTTACTATTTTAATATATTGTCATATGAAGTAATATATTTAATAAATTAATTCTGAATTTATTATTAAATTGAGGGTTTTTTTCATACATGGGATGATTCAGTATTTGCAACTGGAAAAATTCCTTTGCTTATAAAGTTTAATCTGAAATGAAATTGCTTGCATATAATTGATCTGAATAGTTGCTTCTAATTAAAACATAATTTTGGACTGGGATTTTTTTTTGCTCTGCTTCTGCCCTTCGTTCCTCTAAGTGGAGCTTAATGTTACAAGTGGTCTTTGTCTTGCTACTGTCTACTGTTTCCTGCCTGTTCAGTTGTATATATGCAGCCTTTGGTAATTTTGCAGATGATCAAATACTTGATAGCAAATATTTTTAAATTAGGGTTTCTAACATAATGACACTTTAGGAAAAGGTTTGCCTGATATCTCACTGTCTATACAGGAGTCTTCAACTCATGTTTAGAAGTAGGCACACAGCTCAAGAAAGCCTGTAGTTCTATTTCCCTTGCAAGAAGGTGTCTGAGACAGCTTGGGATTCTGTGATTGATTATGTCCTTGATAAAGTCCCAGGATGGACAACATTTGCTGCCTAACTAGTCTCAATCCCGTTAGGAAGAAGGTGACAGAGTGGATTGTTGTGTGCCACAATTTGTCATGCATATTAATCATGCTGTAATAGTACAAAGTTAGGACTTGGGTAGTTCACATGAGTAATTGGTAATTAATTAGTAATTAAAAGTATATTGCAACTAATAGGTTAAACTTTTTGTTTAAATCCTGCTGGATGCAAAGCGACATCACACTGCAAAGGTCACCTCCTTGTCTTCTCTGGGAGCTGTTTTTCATTGTGAGTGTTTCTGGCCTGGCTCAGGCCTATGAGTAAATATTGGTGAATGACCCCAGTTCCCCCCAGCCCTTACGAACAATGATCCCCACTGTACCGTTTCATGTTCTGAAATGGAACATGACTGTCCTCTCTAAGGATAGTTCTCCGAACCTGTAGGTGAGCATCTTGTCCTGTGTGAACAGATGAAACGTGGTACCTCTCTTTTGTTGAAATAGCTACTGGAGGTCTGACACCAACAAGACTTTTGTCAGGAGGCACTACTTCCAGAGCACAAGAGAAATGGAATGGGAGCGTGACTTGAAATGTGTGCCAGTTAGATATTATTTTAGTCACATTTTTCTTAAAAGCACAATAAGTTGGGGTGAGAGACAGTATTTTATTTGTCATCAGTCTTAAACATTTCAGTGACACTTTTTTTTCCCCTCTTACCAATATATTCCTTGTCACTGATGATCAGTAACTGTAGACAAAACCTCTGTTTCAGAGAAATCCTTGAGTCTCCTTTGCTTGGTGGCCACAGTAAATGAAGCTACTGGGCAATGGCGCTCAGACGTCTGTTTGACAGTGATTACTTGTCTTCTTTTCTGTCTCCCATTTTGTCTCATTATGCTATCATACCATGAGACAGACTGTAAATCTTTGAGACAATAGCTTGCTTATACAATATGTCTCTACTGTCTTTTACGTTCTGTGGTCCAGCCTGCGAAGTTTGGTTATTCAGATCCTTTCATGTTATAGTATCCCCAGTACTCCCTCCTCCCTTGCATCTCTGTAGTGCTTTCATTTTGTGATTTGAGGTTTGCACTTGTGCTGATTTGTCTGGCAAGGAGCTCCTAGGTCAATGTTAGTTTTTCCTTGCTATGGGACACAGGCAATGTTCTACTGAACAGAGCGGTAGAAGCCCAAAGGTAACTTATCAGTGCTGAACTCTTGCACAGCCGGCCAATGAACCAGTTAAATTATGTCGTTTTAATAGCTCAAGGGTATAATGAATGGGCTTGTAAATTCTACTGCTGACATCTTTTTTTTTCCACTTGCTTGTTTTTGTGAATTGATGGTCATCTTGGGTGTAACTACTTTAATCCTATATTTTACAAGTGTTAGAACCGTTTGTTACTGGAATCAGTAACTATAATAGAAAATGGATACATCAGCTTTCTGAGATGCATTCAGCAGCAGGACTGATGAGCAGATTTTTATCTGAAGCATCACATTGAACAAAATATGACTAAACATAAATGGTGTCACTGAGTGCTCAGTCAGTTGTACTGTCTGCAGATCATTCCCTACAGTAGTGTAATGGCTGTAAAAATAATGGATGTTTTGTTGATCCTTCTGATTTTTTTTTTGGTGGGGTTTTTGTTTGGGTTTTTTAAATACATTGTTTAATTGTTTTCATGGCAAAAGATGATGTTTGAAATATTAATTGTATTATATTATCATATTTCTGTTTGCCAAGATGGTAGCAAGGTAAAAGATGGTGTTCCCCATTGGAGCATTTGACTCTTCATGCTTTACTGTCCTTGAATGGAGAAATAACACTAGTGATCATGAAAACAATATGCTTGGCATATTATAAAAATCTGTATTGGAAGAATAACTAAGTTATCTCCTCTATTTAGGAAAATTCAGGGTAAATTAAATTACTTTCTTCCCCTCACTTTGCAAGCAAATATTGAATATTCTGGAATTTGACAGGATATTCTGTTTAGTCAGTATGATGCCAAGTCATATAGCAATGAAGGCTGAACTTTCTTATATATATTTTGAGCATGTATTAAGGGTGTACAAAAAGGAAATCTCAACTGCAAAGTAAAGGGACATCAGACCCGAATAACATCATTTTTATTCGTTTTTGTAATTCTATATAGCACTGCTTATATCTCTTCCTATTTCTGCGCTTTTTAGTTAATCTGAAAGCAAAAATTACAAGCATTTCACTAAAAATTTTTAGAACTCAGAATTTGTAAGGGGTTAAAGTTTGAATACAACTTTACCTTTCTTTGTGGAAAAATTGCTTGAGTAGGTCAAGTTTTCAAGGCTTTTGGATTCAGTCCGAGGTCTTGCGTGTTAACTATAAAAGTTTATATAACACAGAGGAGGTGACTAAATATTAACTAGAGTTTTGAAATGTCAGTTTTCAAATGACATGGAAATGTTTCCATAATCTGTATACAGTTAGATATTGTTTTATATTTGTATTAAACTTCCTTATTTTTCTTAGAAGCCTTCTAAATAAGCTTAAAAAAATCCACCTTTTGCCCAGTGAACTTCTGAACACCTATGAAAATAAAATGTGCTACAGTTGGTAATGTTGAGAAAAGACAAATGTATGAGAAGTTGATGTGTTCTCTGCACATTCCAAAAGCAACAGTAACATAAGAAAACATTCCCCAATTTGTTCCAGTAAAGGAACACAATAAATCCAGCTTAGTTTACTACTACCCAAAATTAACTGGAAAGATAAAAAAGAAAGTGGAATTCAAATAAAAATTCATTAAGACTTAGTAGCTATGCCTCATTATGGGCATAGACAAATTTACCCTATTGTTCTATCCTACCTACATGTTATGTCTTCTTATTTGTTTTGGTTTCTTCCATATTTTTATTAAATCCAGTATAAGGAAGAATTACTGACATTTCTGGTTGTTCTAGTTCTGCGTGCATCTGGGTTGTCAGTCATGTTGTTGTTGGCAGCATTCCAGCACCAAAGAAAGTAACACTTGCTATTTACAATTTTTTTCTTTTGTACAATGGTAATTTTACTTTACCATGTGACCATATTCCTCAGATTTCCTATATTTTGAAAGACTTTTTTTTGAACTTCACTGAGAATGCAAGTGGGATTGCTTCCCAGCTGAAGCTGCGAGAAGTGAAGGACTGCCCAGCGAGCATTTAGAGCATGCCGTATGTGATCATTCATGTGCACCATCATGACATGTTGGGCATGTCCCAAGCTAAACTTCAGAATACTTTTTTTTTTGCAGTTGTTGGTTTTGCTGTTTTGAATTGAGATACTGAAAGAAGACAAACTTGTTTGCCTCGTGTTCTTAGTAATAACCTGTGCTGCAGGTGCTAGAACAGAGTGAGCGAGCCCTGTTTGAAACAGTGCTGGCACTTTACCCTGTGTATATTCAAAGCTGTGCTTCCATTGACTTCAGCTTTAGTTGGCAATGCTTAGCAATCCTGTCCAGCCAAATCCAGGTTTATGTTGGGCACAGAACAAAACACAGCAGTGACCCCTGTGAAGAAGTTTGCATTGATAGGACAGTTGTTTAAGCCGTAAGAGTTTTAGCTGTTCCCTAGATCTCATTCTTCTGATCAAAACACTACGTGTAATGTTGCAGGCTCTGATGGCTCCTGTGAGACTCACTGGAGTTGTGGTATTCTGGAAACAGTTAATATTTCAGTGAATCGAAGCCATCTTGTTGCTCAGCAGAGTTGGGTTGTGTTGTGCCACATACTGGTGCAGAAAGCTGTAAAATCTAGGGCAGCATGAAAATGTGGAACACTGAAATAAATTACTGAAACTGAGATAGTGATAAGAATATAGAAAGCTTGGAAGCTTAGCAGAAAGTCAGTGAACTGAAATCTGTAGACCCAGGGAAATGTATCTTTGGAAGGGTCTAGATACCTGAGGATTTGTTGCTTGCACAGTAAAAAATATGCAGATGAGGGGAATCTCTCAACTCCATGTGTATTTTATGCTATAGATGTAGATGACCATGCCAACCAGGATTTAACACATGCAACCGTGTGTTCCATGGTTAAGGATTCTGAGTATGGATGATAGCTAGGCTTGGGCAATGTGTGTTAGATTGCTGACATGCGTTCTCAGGGTAAAACCTGTCACTTTTTAACTGTACTTTAATAATTAATGGTCAAGTGTCTTTTCTGCCATTATCCTCTGCAGAGACAAAAGAAAATTATACACCTTCAGGTTTTGGAGCAAGATGCATGTTCTCCATGTCTCTGCCATGGGATAGATCAGTCATTTCCTTTTTTAGTTCATTAGTTCCAATTACTTTGGGCTACCTTTTCAAGCTGAGAGAGTTAGTGAGGAAATCAGGCTGTATTAAGATCCGCTTCTCAACTGTTGTGATCCTAGCTATAGATTTGGTCTTTATATTGTCATCCATGATGTACTCATATATTTTTTTCTCATTCTTTATCTTTCACTCTCAGCAGTAAAGACATGGTTTGTTTATCTACTGGGAGGGAACTGAAGTAGTGCTTGTTGTGCCCTGCCCTTACATGCCCATGCTGTGAGTCTGAAGGGGGCAGAACAAAGGCTACCACATTACAGGGTACAAAAAATGGGAAAAAGTTCTTTTTATTTCAGATGTTACAGATGTGTCAGTACTTCAGGTACTGCTCAGTAAAATTTGTTTCATAATTAAGATAACTTTCAAAATTACTTTCCCCTCCTGGAATTTGCTGATGCACTTATTACAACTCAGCCATCTCCTGGAATAAATGACACAGGCATCTGTCCTAGAGATAAACAGACCTCTTCAAAGCACTGTTTTGATTCATTCCTAGAGCTTGTTCCTTATGTGTGTTGGATGGAGACTGGAGACCTCTGAATAATTATCATGGTTGTGTAATTAAAGACTAGCATAATACATATGCACGAAAGTGTAAGATACAGATAAAATGCACATTGTTCTATTTTCTCGTTTTATTTTGGTGTATTGACTGTTATTTTTTGCAGTTATTTTTTGGCAGCTACTCTTTGGTTTTGACTTTTTTAAAATTAAAATATCATAGACACTGTATTATGTTACATTTTTAATCAGCCTTACAAGTAAGATATTTAGAGGTAGAAAGTTGAGACCCAACTCCGACTAAAGGTCCATTTCACTTCGTGATCCTACAAAAATCTGATCCTGATATGCATTTGTAATTTTTCACTATGCTTAACATGTCCACTTTGAGGAAGTGTATGGCATGGGTGAAGGAATAGATAACAGCCGTGAAGGGCTGGGATTTAAAGTTCTGGGACGCATCTCTTCTCTAAGAGCTCTTACTACTAAACTGTTTTTCTTTCTTTCAAGACTAGAGAATTCTAAGAACTGAAATATGCTGCCATATACACCCATAGCTAACAAGGAAGGAGCTGCTGTCTACACACAGCAGAAGTACAGTCCAACATGGGCAGGCTGGACTTAATCTTTTGCCGACTTAATGATTTTTCTGTAGCCAAAGGCAGTGCCTGGTAGCTGGAGATTTCTCTTTTATCCACAATGCAGTTTATCTAAGTAGGTCTTAGGAGCTTTGTCTTCTTTAGGAAGATATCCCTGCGAATTTTCCAGACTTGCTGGATTTTCAAATTTCTTTTCCAAGTTGTTTATTATGCTTTATCACTCTATATTTTGTATATATTTTGAATTTAGTTCACGGTCCTCGTCCCAGAACTTTCTTGTAAATTTCTCGTGCGCTGCTACGGACCTTTATGAATTGTTTATGTTGTTGGGATTGTTTGGCAATAGATTGGTGGCCTATGGAAACAATGCAAAAGGCAAATCCAGGAGATGGTATGGTATCAGGTCACAAAACCAGGAGAACCTGTTCATGCTGAGAAATGAGGAAACATGAGAGAGTGTGTGTGTGTGTGTGTGTGTGTGTGTGTGTGCAAAGCACCAGTCATCTTGGAAGAAATTGCTGAATTTAGAAAACAGTTTTCAAATCTGCTGAGTACAAATGAATTACTACTGAAATGAAAGCTACTGAGAAAAATGGTAATAGCCCTTTTATTTAGGAACTAAAATGTTAGCCCTTACTTGTGTTTTATCACCCACACTGCAAAGTCTGTAGTCAGCATGCGTTATACTTATGCACTGCCACAACATACTCGTAAAATCTGTTGCGTCTAAAATTTCCTTTACTAGATTTATCTTGCTCAAGTACTATAATGGGAAGTGTTATAATTGCCTGGTAAAGGGTTTTGATTGAATTGATCTTCCTGTGTCCAATGTAGGTCTGTGTTAATCTTGAAAAGATATTGCAGGTTTGTATGCCCCTTAAAAGGTTATGAAGATGCAGCATTCTAACAAGCCTGCCCTGCATAACCTTGCTGTGACACTACGATTTCTTTCTCCCTTTTTCCACTTGTGTCCATGTGCACAGCTTCTTGGCAGGTTACAGAACAAAGCAGGACCTCCCAGGGATTTGCTGCTATAGTAGCATAGTTAAAATATAACCTACATATGTTAATAAAGGACAATTAAATTCCATTTGTAGGCTGTGTCCTCTTCTGAACTCACACCTTCCGACCTCTAAGATTGTAATCTCAGGAATGTTTCAAGTTGGAATAAACTATCATTGTGGCAAAAGCAGCAGTTCTGCCCTTTTGCTCTCCTGCCAGTGTTGGTTTTGCCAGCTCAGCTCTGCTATGGCTGTATAGTAAACCAGATCAGGGCACACATCTGACTGAAAAACACTTCCTTACCACCCCTGTTTAGGATATAAGCCCTATCTTTGCATTCATATTTTCTCTTCAAAAAGATGTTATAGTTGGGTATTGAAGCATCTGACCTCTTTACTTACATACAGTACATGTATCTAAAAGAGGCAAATAGAGAAAGACAACAAAAATTCTTGCTTTGAAGGAATAATATAGATTCTATTTAATCAATTTACTAATATATCACTAGGAAGGATTTTTTTTTTTTTCACATCAAAGTTAACGCTTTTTCTTTTCAATTTAGCCTTGCATTTTTTTTTTAAGGAAGTGAATATGAAATAAAAGAAACTCTTCTCTCCTACCGCATATTACTAAGAAGTGGGTTGTTTTAACCAAAATAAAGTTTTCTTTTTGGAAAAAAAGCCCCACCTCAGTGAACCTCAGTGTTTTGGATGTTTTTGTTTGGTTTGAGGCTATTTGTCCCCCTAGGATCTATTTTAGATTTTCTGGACATACATTTTATTTTATATTCCAATGTATTGATCCAATTGGATAGGTGAACAAGTGCTCTTTTAAATACAGTATACAAATGTTGGCATTCAAAGCAGCTGTAGAAGACATAAAAATCGTCAACAATGAGAATTGAAAATCAGTGAGCTCACTTGAACTTCAGTACTTAGTATAGCTTCTAACAGAAATCATGTATTATTCTTTCAACATCGTGTTTGACTGCCAAAAAATGCTTAATGGATGAAATAAATGTGTATAGAAAATAATGGTAGTCCACTTAGAGAAAACACAGTATTAGCACAGTATTAGAAATTGGGTCTTCGGTTTATAGAGTAGGCACTGTGGTAACATGAAATTTTTGATAGTAGGATTATCTGTATTTCAGAGTTTTCTGTAACAGCAGGCTTTTAATGATGTGTATTTAATTTATTTCCAGAACAGGAATATTAAAAGAAAGCTTAATTTATACTAGTGAACTCAATTCTCTCCTTTACTTTTATTTAAAGACAACCTAAGAACAAGAGGGTTCAAGAGAAATAATATTTATTAAGAGAAAACTTTATTACCTTTTGTATGGATACTTCTGCTTTTTCTCTGAGGATTTTAAATTTTAGTTTTTCAATCAGTAATATCTTCTAGTAACCAGTGTGTGGAAAACATTGTTCCAGGAATTGTGGGAGCATATTACAGTGAAGGTTTCAGTTTGCAGAGTAGAATGTTATACCACTCTTTATCAACTGTAGCATAATATAGTATACAACCTCCCCCCCCCCCCCACTTTTTTT
>VZTI01000930.1:1180705-1296648 GCA_013397865.1 Struthidea cinerea | reverse complement strand
CCCCTTTTTTTTAATTATAGTGATGAAAATAGGAAAACAAATGTTTCTGTCACGACAGGATGACTACAAGGGGCCATTCTGTTATGCCGTCTTATGGTGTATTTTCTAGATACATTGGTAGATTGTCCCTTCCATGGGATCGTTCCTGAGCTTTGAAACTGGTTGTTCTAGTAGGCCTGCTAAAGACTGATTCTGGTTTTTGTTTTTCTTTTCTTTTTCCCTTTTACTTACCAAAAGCAGAACCAGAACTACAGTGAATTAAAAATGGGAGATTCAAACAATACAAACCAACCCTTGCTCAGGTTTTTGAGTGCCCTGCGGTGGAAGTGTTATCCTAGCTTGTCTTTATTTTTTCTTGTACCTAGTGTGCTTTCCTTAAACCTGTCAGATTAATGTTAGATATTTGAAGAATTAATTGGTACTTTCTGGAACAAAGGTGCCTGCTGGTGTCTTGAGCATTGCTTGCTTCTGCTCTGATATTAAGATAGCACAGTGACAGAAGGCAGATGTTGAAGCTGTAAACCAAAAACCTCTGAAAGAATTTTGCTTCTCCAGTGTAAGCATTAATATTGCTTTATTTCTAAGTTGTTATTTAAATGATAATGTTTGGAATTAGCTATTGCTTGTATGTATATTTTTAGAAATATTTAAAAGCCTCTTCACATAGCTGTACTGGTGAAAACAGCAGTTGCAAAATGAAGGGTATAATTTTAAACAACTGTAGACATATTTATAATTTTTTTTTTAATAAAAGTTCTTGTGAGAAGAAATGTAGAATTGGATGCTGGAATTTATATAATAAGAAATGAGCCTATGTTAGAAAATTAAGTTTTTCAATAACTCTTGTTGTTTTCTTTTTCTTTTTTTTTTTTTTTTTTCTTTTTTTTTTTTTTTTTTTTTCTTTTTTTCTTCTAGGACCGGAATAGGCCCTATGACACTTTTAACTTGCACTCTTTGGAAAATTCCTTAATGGATATGATAAGGACTGATCATGAGCCTCTGAAAGGTAAACACTACCCTCCCAGTGGCCCACCAATGAGTTTCGCTGATATAATGTGGAGGAATCATTTTACAGGTTAGGAATATTCATATGTCCATGCTTGCTTGGTGTTTAAACAAAAAATCAGCTTTTCAGTATTTCTATAAACTTTTTGTTAATGAATGAGTTTCCAGTTATGTGAAATTTCTGTTCTCCCATCTTAAGATAAACTTCTCTACTAGGAAGATAAGGTGAAATGTGTATACATTTATTGTAAGTGTACAACCATAGTATTATCTCACTGGCATATCTGAAACATGGGATTTTGTATCAGCAAATTGTAGAATGAGATCTCTTGCTGCAGTCACTTCAAAAAATGTTTCATGCAACTGGAGTCCAATTGTTGTGTTCAACATCTTTTTCAAAGGTTATACTTCACTTATGTGTGGATTATCAGATATGATACAGCAGTCCCAAACCAACCACTGTATCAAGGTTACTCTCTATAGTTATTTCAGGTTTCTTTTAAACAAATTTATCTTAATTTGGATTTCAAATTGTTAGGGGGAGCCAAAAGATGTTAGATGTTGTTAAGTGCTGGGAAAGTTTTGATTATTTATTCTGTTAAACTGTGTTTGTTCTACCAGGTATTGCATTACAGTTGAAACCATTTCTAACACTTTGCTGGTACTGTATAGTGAAAGGTGTGGCAGCATTTCATTGAATTCCTGATCAACCTGCACCCTCCTTTGTCTTTACCTGAAGTTTGAAACTTTGCTTGGAACATCACCCTTCTTGGCATATGTGCCCCCTCATGTCCCAGCAGATACTTGGAACAAAAAGTAATTCTCTTAGGATGGAACAAGATTAGAATGTGGTTGGGAGGATTAACCATAAAATGGTTAGACCAGACAGGAAGACCAAATTGAAATGCCTCTGGGATATTTTCTTCTTGTTTTGGGGTCTGAGTTCCTCGTACTCTGTTTGGTTCAGAGGAGGTAGTGGAGAAGCTCTAGGTGAGAAAGGGAGAGTCTATCCTCTTGTTTGTAGTAGCTGAATACCCTTCTCTCAATCTGAGGTATGGTCAGACTTTGTCCTGTAGGCCATGGAAGTAGAATTTATTTCAAGGTCACCAAAGTCCTTCTTTTAAAGCATGAGCCACTTGGCCTTGAGAGGGCATGTGATTAAGTGACTTTTTTGGGGAGGGGTGTTTTTTTTGCTTTCAAGCATGGAACAGAGCAAGTCTGACAGATTGTTAGTGCAGCAGAAACTACCTGATCCTCACTCTTGCAATATTGAGTTACTTACATTGAGTGAGTGCTGACCCAGTCTGATTGGCAGGCTGGCTTGGTGCTCTCCAGCGAAGAGAGCCAGGGTCACTCAGTCACTCAGTTCTTCTTGTGTATTTCTTGCTGTGGAAGAGATTTGAAATCTAGCTCTGAGGTTTCTGGGCTTAAATTACCGGCATATCCATCTAAGCTGCATTTTATCATGAGCCCAGTCTTGGGAGAAAGTGCTCAGTGTCAGCTCTTGTTTTGTTTCTAAAACCAATTTCTTTTTCTCAGCCTTTCCTGCCAGATAGGGGAACCCTTCTGTATGTTCCTGCCTTTCTGTCCTCATGTCTCAGAACTGTGTAACTTTACAAATAGTTTGCCATTTTTGTGCTTTGAGATTTAAGGAATGTAAATTAATTGAAAAGGAATTCTCATTTTCATTTGTCTTAAGATACTTAGGCAGACTTCCCTACCTGCTTTCTTTGCCATCAAGACCAGCTTCAACATTTTTCTTTCAGTCAATACTCATAAATACTTTCCCTCTTTCAAAAGGAGACAAAAAAAGAGGAAAAAAAATTCAGTAAAGGAACTGTTAAGCTTCGCCTGGTTAATGACAAATTACAGTGTATGGCCCAGGGTGTCTGGCTGCTCCTCGTAACAAGGCCTCTATAACAGAAATGTGCAGTATCTCCTAAGATGTTTTTCCTGAACAGTCTTATTTATTTTCTGAGTGGCCAATAAAATATATTATACACTACAAAAATATGAGGGACAGTTTTGCTTTGATGAGGAAAGGTTATATTTGCAGTATTTTATAAGCTTTTTTATTTACATTCTACTTTGACCTAAAGCTGTAGGGCAAAAGTGAATTACCAGAATAGCTATGGGTAGATGCCGCTTATCACTGACCAGAATATTTCTTTCCTACATAAAAGTGTCTCCTGTCTGTGGTGTAATATGTCACTGTTGCAATATGTTTATCCGTGTCAAACTATTGCATTACAACACAAACAGAGGCATTCTGATCTATAAAAAATATTTTGATTGGTAGTAACTAGCAGCTGCCTTTGTTCTATTTTTAAATAATTAAATAAAATATTTCAGCTGTGTTAGATCATATGCTGTGCACATGTGCTACTGACAGGTCATGAAACTAAGCATGAAATTGAGGAGAGAAATCATGTCCTTCAAAGTATTTCCTTTAAATTTACTGTTACACTAGATAACAGTAATATTTGGGTTTTATTCTAAATCAGAACAGAAACAAGCTTTGTGATTTACAAATCCCCACCTAACAAAAATTCTGATTTTTTTTCCAAGTATTAGTGTGAAAACTTCAAATATAAGTACTTGGAGACAACACAAGTACAAGGAGATTTCAGAAGTTCGCTCTATTATACCTAATTTTAACAGATATCATATTGTAGAAAGATACATGAAGCATGTGTTGTTTATGTCATAATATTTCAGTAGAGATCAAGATGTTGAATATATATGTACAACAATTCAGAGGCAGAAATAGCATCAGTGAGGAAACTTTTTGTCTTGGCTTTCAGTACTTATTTGTGTAATACAAAACTGGAGTTGTTGGGTTACTACTTTGTAACTATTGTAAAGACTCTATCAGGACAAATGAAAACTAAGCAAAATTTAAGGTTTCTTGTTTACATTTAAATTAACTACATGTTGACAGCCAAGTGTTTGAAGATTACATGCAACTTAGTGTTGTAGTAAATATAGAATGGACCTTTACGTTTCCACTTGGATTTAGATTAATTTCAATACATTCCACCTGCTTTTGTTCAGCTGTAAGTGTTCCTAAGCTTTTCGTAAGCAAAGCACTAAGTTTGCCACGTGACCTAAGAAAAGTGAAGGTGAATGGATCGTATTTGTGTTTGCAGTCAGCAACTTGAACACAAAGGTCATGCAAAGAGAACAAATGTTGTCATCTCAGTCCTAGAAATGGTGCTACCCTGTTAGAGCTTTTTGCAACACTTTCATTAGAAAAAAGTGTAGTGTACCAGCATTTCCCAAAAATCTCGATGCTCATCAGACCCCTTTCTGTAAATGCTCGTGAAGATCAGAGTGCAGACAGATGTGTTTGCACGTGTATTTGTGTTTAAAATTAGGCCCCTCATGCTAATCCTTTTAAAGGAGAGTATGTTGCCTTTCCATTTAAAACTCTGCTTATTTAAGAAAATCCTCTTTAATATTCTTTTTCAGGACAGAATATGGTCATTAAATGGTTCATATTTCTTAAATAAGTGCCTTTTCCAGCGATCCTGTAGTATGATCATACTTCCTGATTTGCTGCTGGCAACCACTATGTCCTTGTCTTTGACCTGCTGAATCTGTTTGGTCAGGAGTGGTGGGGTTTTTTTGTTTGCTTTGTTTAGTTTAAGAAGTGGTTATAGAGATAGCAAATTTTCCTTCTCTTTATTTCCATTTTTTCATTGTGCTGTTGAAGACTGACCTCACAAAGACCTAAAGCTGCTTTGCTTTTTTTCTTTCCCGCTTTGCTACTGTTTTGAGGAGTTTGTGTATTTTAGTATAGATTGCTAATGGAAAAGTCTGCTTTGATATTGTTTTATTTTAGTCCTCCCCCCCCCACGCGCCCATGAAAAATACCAGTATTACTCTTTTGAATACTCTTTAGAATGATCATATGTGTACAAATACTTGTCTACCGCTTACAAGTAATGCCAAATTTAACTTTATGTTCAAGTCTTGCTTTCAAAGTACTATTATTTTGAAAATATAGCTGTTTTCAAGCTAAAAATGTTTGCCCTACTTAAATATATGCAAGACTGTTGTGCTTTATTGGAGCAATGTAATTTAGTTATAAAGTCTGCATTTCATTGTAATGTATATGCTGTTTTAGTTTACAGGTTGCTTTCCCTACTGATAGGATATATATGCTTACTCAGTGATAGGAAGAAGTTTTATTGCTGATATTCATAGCTGATAATTATACACTTCTCTTCACATTGCCACAGTATGTTTTTGCACGGTTAAAGTATGTATGTGTGAATACAGTAATAGTTCTTCATATTTCCCTTCTGCAAGCAATAGTACTTTTGTTCTGCTCAGTATTTTAATTTTTTTAAAGATCTGTAAGTGTAGGTGTTTAAATTATGGGTGTGAACAAATGGCAGATATGCATTAAAAATAGGGGGGAGAATAAAGTCAATAAACTTCTTCAGAGAGTTACCTTTTATTTTTATAATTTTTTATGCAGACCCTTGCTTACAAAATCCTTAGTGTTGAAATTGTCTTGGGCCTGTATGTTGAGTTAGTGTAGCATAGTTTCAGATGTCTGTAATTTTGGGGGAAAAGGAGAGAGAATGGTCTAAGGTCTTCTCAGGTAAAAATTATTAAAATTCTTGTATATGTACATGTTCTTCATGCTTTGTGGCCATTTGTGAATCCTGGAGCACACACTCATGGCTGAGCTGGGGGTATGGAGAGATGGGAGGGGTGTGTGTGGAGTCGTAGCTTGTGTTGTAAACTGGGCTCTCGAACACATGCGAGATGAGTAACCTTGTTTCAAATGTTTGGGGTAATGTTCTGGTCTTGCTTTGATTTTTGCGCTCTTCTGTGTCTAAACTTTACCCTACCCCACTTGCTACCTATCCATCCAAATAAGTATTGCTGGTTTTTAGTGCCTTTTGTTGGCACCATCTTGGAAATCATAGAAAAGATAAGATTGATAAATGAGGTATTATTACTAAATAAACAGAGCAGACATAGTCCTGTTGCCCGTTTCATTTGACCTTGCCACAGGATTATGTAGTCATAAATTGTAATTGATATCAACAGTGATCTTAAGAATTATGTGAGAGAAAGTTTTCATTCCATGGAAGGTCTCATTCCCAGTAAGTTCAGAACAGGTCAAAAGCAGGCTGGCTTTGCTATTTTCTAGCAAATCTTATGCCAAATACTAATTGCTGAATTGGTATAAGTGGTCAGTCTTGTTGCAAATCGTGAAGTATAATAGTGCAAGAAGTTTTATTCAATATACAAGCAATGAACATTGTTTCTTGGAATGTTGATTGTAACATGAAAATGATGAGAATAGGTAACTGTAATCTTAAAAGTCCTTCACTATGTGAGTGTTCATATCCAGAGTCTGATTAGGGCTACACAAGTTCAAAAAGCCATAAAGCACTTAGGAAGAGAAAATGAATAAAAGAAGTGCAATAGTGGTAAAACTGTCTCTGATACTCATGCTTACTGTTTCTGGAACAATATTATTTCTCAAAACTGATCATGTAACTCGAAATTATCTAGACCATTTGAAAAAAATGTATTTGCAAAAGAATCAATAAAGATTCATATGTGGGAAGGGAATACTTCGTTAAGTTGTTAGAAAGATTTCAGAATTCATTCAAGATCATTACTCTCTTTTACAAAGAACAAGGTAAAGTTAAATTCTATTTAACATCTCATTTCCAATATAATACAGAAGAGAAGATGCACAGACTTGATGTGCTCTGAAAAGGAATTGGGCTGTCTGCCATGACAAGTATGATATTGCACATGCAGCAGAGCAGTCAGACAGTCCAGCCAGAAAAGTCTCTCCAAATGTTGTTAGGAGAGAGAATTTAAGAAATATAATGACGTGAGATAAGCAACAGTGCAGCCTGGGCTATACAAGAATCATTAAGCCTTCATTTATGCTCTGAAGTGTTTGAAGAGCAAGAATTACACAACTAGATTTTTTTCTTTCTAAACTAGGAATTGAAAAGACGTAGAAGAGTGATGTTGCAGCCTAACTGCAGTACTCTTGAGTGTATGTTATAAAAGCATATAATTGAAAATATACTCAGTAAATAGTTATGAAACCAAGACAGGCAAACTGAAAATGGCAGATGTACACTGAATACAAGTACTGGGGATGATGTTACTGGAAGGGTTCCTATTTATGATTTCAGTGAACTGCTGGAGTCCATAACGTCTGTGCTCTTAACTTCTCTAAGTCTCTGTTTAATGTGCTTAACATTCTTGAAAAGTAAAACTTTTATCTAGAGGTTTTGTTTTAAAACTGTAATTAGAATATGTGCTTGTATAGATTTCATAAAGGTTCAGGTAACATACTAGTGTTTTTCCTAAAATTGATTGCTTTCCAATAGTCATTTATGTGTTTCACCTAAATAGGTCTTTGAAAGTACATATTCTTAATTACACCTCACAGTTCTGCATTGCACCTTTAAATTTAAAAATTATAATTTCCTTTCTGTGCTCTCTTGTTGTTCCTTAGATAATTATGCAGTTTTGTAAGCTGCAGATGGCCTCTTTTTTCAATTTAATAATTTGCTTCAAGCAACAAAATATTAAAACACTATAGCCAATATGAAAGGCTAATTCATAATTAATTAATTGTCTTGTGGTTGGTGTATTGCCAGTCTCTTTTGAATGCTTTTAATACAGGTGTGTTTTGAAAGGATTCCATTAATCTGTTTCTGTAGAGTTGCACGAGGGACCTCTGAAGATGTACAGAATTATCCTGCACGCTGGCTTAGTGTGAGAACATGTCCTTCTGCTTGTGCTGCTCTGTATTTTCTGCTCCTCTTAAAAGATAGCTGACAAGAACAGTTTAAAAATAGCAGGCCAAGGGCAGGTGACAAAATGTCACACAAGCAGCACCTGGTCCAGTGACAGCCTGGAGGGAGGAAAAAACTAAGCCCAGATGTCACAGATAGGATTCTATTTCTGAAGCTGGTCAAACAGCAGAATTTCTGGTTCAGCAAAGGACAAGAGAAGGGCCATCCAAGCATTATGCATTCAAATTTTACTCTGTTTTTTTCATAGCAGTTTCTTTTTTCTTTTTTTTCTATTCCAAGTATTAATTTTAAAGTACAAATTAGTACAGACACCTTTTCTCTTTACAAGTAATACCTGTAACCTCACACTCATTAATACACTGTTAAGGAAAAGGGAATTAATGTCCATGTGGAGAGATGTCTGAAGTATTTTAGCAAAGGTTATACTAACTGAAATAATAGCAGCTTTAATGTTTCTGCAGTGCCGGATTAATGTGAAAATATGTATGGGAGAATTATGTCTGTAATTAGGAAATGTGAAGTGGTTAATGAAGATCAGCTTTTTAAGAAGCTTTACTCAAAGAGTTGGAAAGCAAAAACGGAGATTCTATTTACCTTCTCTCCCCACTTCTTTCTGGAGGTGCTCCTTGCTTCATAGCCTTATTGTGTGGCATTTTGTTCTAAAAGAAGGAGAAAGCTTCAGTGTGACGAAAAGATTTATTTACTTTTCTTAACCTGCTTATGACTTAGTTTCAAAAGTGTATTGAAACTTCATGCTGCATCTGTTCAGAAAGAATATTCATTACAGCACAGCAGTTTCAGTGACTGGAAATAGAAGGCTTAGACTGTCAGTAGGAAATAAAAATGTTGGAGAGGATTGGCTTTAGTTCTACTTTGCCAGAGTTTGTTTGTTAAAACTTGGGTTTGCAGAAGTACAGGAACATAACAATTTTATTGGTATTTCAGTGTAGTGAGTTGGTCCTGAGCTCCCATATTTGCGTGTCCATGTAGTGAAGAAATGTAAAGTGACCTCTTCCTTAGCTCCCAAGCTTAACCACAGACCTAGAGGCAGGAAAAGCCTATGAAATGGAATTACATTATATACATGAAGTTACTTAGGTTACTTAGTTGAAATAAATTTTTACATGGCTATAATTAGCCTTTTTTATCTTTTTCCAAGTAAGTACTAATACAAATTAAAGCTTGCAGATTGTCTTGGGTGGTTTAATTTAAAAACTCCTATGACAGGGTTTCTTCAGGATAACATTTAATACTTCAGCTCAGTTAAATAGTATGCAATACTAATCTGAACAGCACTGCTGTTGTTGGCTCATTTCTTGCTTTAACAGTAAAAGTAGGTTTCTCTGGACTAAGTCTCCTTTGGGTCAAGAATATCTAATTTTCAAAGTACATATGAATGTACTGCTTGAGAACAATACTCCCTCCAACCCAGTGTCTTATCTCAAATGGTAGGTGATGGAAGATTCTTAGGGAAGAACGCAAAACTAGGGTAAGAATTCTCTCTCCAACCATCTGTTAACTTGAGAGCTTCTGGTGCTTCATGTAGTATGAAAAATAGTGATTTATTTTTACCAATTAAATGGAGTTTTGCAATGCTGTACTTGTTATTGGAAGCCGACTACAAATGGCATAACTGCAGCAAGGTTAAACTCGAGGCCTTGTTTTGAAAGGGTAAGCATGTTGCTTTCTTAGTGAAAAGTAAAGGAATGTATTAAAAATAATTGTTTCATTGTTTATTTTGTGATTTTCAGTGTTTTAAGTGCATAATACTGAAGGTACTGTGGTGTTAAATATTTTAAATGTGTATTCTTGGGGAGTTGTCTTCAATAGGTGGAAGATTCATCTACCCTGACTGTTCATCCCCTTTAGAAATTTTTCATATTAATGAATTTAATTCAGTTTGAAATAAAACCATTGAACATAACTTTTGCTTGCATTGCAGGGCGTATGGGAATAAACTTTCATCATCCAGGAACAGACAATATTATGGCTCTTAATAGTAAGTAGTTAATGTCTAGTGATTTATATTGCCATGTTGAATATTATTTCTTACATCTATTATGTGTGTAGCTGCACAGTCAGACATAAATATGTGTAATGTTTGCACAGAAGTTCATGTTCACTCTCTGAAAATGTTTTCCATAAATCAATCACCTCTGATTCTTTATATTAGCTTTGCAATGGCTTTATGTGTTTCACTGGAAGCTTCACAATGCCTGCTATAGATAGTATTACAGAACAGTCTCTCTCGTTCCCTCTTTTGTGGGTGTGCATGTGTGTTAAAGCTGTAACTTTAATTTCTGATATCTCTCCAGACATATTTCTTCCTGTTGGGATGAGCTGTTACAAGTTTTGCATACAATTACATGGACTGATGGTGTTTGCTTTGTTGGTTTCTATTATGTAGACAGGAATTGAGTGAATGTTTAGACATCTAAATAATGAGGGACAACTGCCCTTTGCTGAGAGATTATTGCATTTTTTGTGTCAGGAAATAAAAGTAAAATTAAAAGTCCAGTCATGAACATAGGGATTCTAAAAACAGAATGGATCTGGAAGACAGTTCCTATGTGGGGAGGGTGGGGGACAGGGTGTCAGGCACCAGCAGCATAATGCTGGACTGAATTGTGCAAATCAAAGCAGAGTATTTGTCTGTCTAATCCTGAGAGATGCTGACTATTTTGAAATGTCCATTTTTGTTTACAATGTTGTATTACACATGTTAGGGTTATTTATGAACTTCTCTAAAATTTTTTGCCTTTGCACTATCTATGTACGTTAGACTGAATATAGCTGAAAACTGCAGGGGTTTTTTGTGTAGTACCAAGCAAAGAATAATTTATAGATGTGAGGAACTGAAAATTGGTCATAGGCAAGATGCAAGGTGTTTAGCACTTGGCTTTAAAGGCCAGCTTTTGGAACCTGTAAGACTTTGCTCGTGCTCTTCTTAGTTTTATACTGTTAATGGTGAGGTGATACTTTGGGGAGATTTTGTTGTCATAGTTAGCATATAAGCCCCACTTTCTTATGGTACAAGAAATTATGGGAAACCAAGTAATTGACTAGGAGAAATGTTCTGTTTAATTGAAGACTTTATTAAAAGAGGAAACTGTTCATGCCTCTGTGTGTGTGTAAATAAGTTCTACACGGTACAGTTGTCAGGTGTTTGACATGAGTCCTGGTCTCAGAATGTATTTGTTCTAAAGCGGGCATTTCAACAAGCTAACTGCAATAGAGATATATTTGTGAAGATGGGATATTATGATTGAATTTTGAGTTACCTTTAAAAATTGACAGTTACGATGAAATACTTAGTAGTATTTCTTACAAGGTCTAATAGTGATTTTTGAAAGATGGGGATGAAAAACTGAAACAAGAAGTTACACTGTTTTGGGACAACTTGCTTTTATCTTAAATGGATGATGTGTTTTATTCTGATTTCTTTTTAATGAAAATAATGAAAAAACATTTTTTTCCTGTCTAATTTCTTTGAAATTTTTACAGCAGCTAGGTACTCTAATAGTTTATAAAACCAATGATCTTTTGAAGCTATAGTCCTGGTACATGGTTAAAATATCAACATAGCTAACTGAGGGACTGAAAGGAAATATATTTAGGCATTTGCACTATTTAAAATCTTATGGGTTTATTGAAATATTGACTGTTTAAAGACTTAAATAAGCCTGGAATCATACACATGCAATTTATGCAAAATGAAATTCATCACAAATCAAAAGTCTGAATAAGTTCCCATGTATTTTTCCTCTTCTGCAACTCTTCTCCCTTTCTTTCTTTACTAGGCAAGGCCACATCATTTTTGGCCATCAGTAAGAGCCCTAAGCTAGAATGATTGAAACCTGTTGGGTTTTGCTTTTAGATCTTTGAAGAGCTAAGAATAAAGCAAATATTCAAGTACAAAAGCTTAAAAATTACTTTCTGTGATTGCAATTCTTTTTTGTATGCAGCTAAACTTGAAAAAATTAGAACTAGGTAATTCCCATGTCATCCATTGCCTTTGTCGTGGGGAAATATAACAAGGAAAATTAGTTCAAGAACTATTCTTTTCTGTGCTGGAATGGCTCTGATTTGGGTCAAAAAATATAAAATAGATAAAATAAAAATTCCCAAAAGATACTTCATCACAGTATTTTTTGGAATAATTTTGAGAACTTATGTAATGTCTTTAAATCATAATATTTGTCATATCTGTGTTTAATTTCTGTGAAACTAAACACAGTCTGCTGAGTCTGCAAATCCAACCTTCACATTCTATTTATAGTCATTGTTTCATAAGCGGTTTTCTCTTTTCCTGTGAAGACATAGTAATAATCTTTAAGATTTATTACTCAAAGCTCAATTTCACACTGACAGTGTAGGCAGTCTTTTGAAGTTGGAAGACAACATATGCTCATGCCAATAGCAATGCAAAACTTCACATGTTGTAGGGAGAGGGGAAGTTTTCTGGGGTACATTTGTCCCTATCTCCTTCTTATCCTCTGTGGCAGCACTTTCAGCTGTAGTTCAGCTGTTATTCCTGCTTACTCATTTCAGCCTTTTGAAACTGGGGATTTTCCTGCCTGCCTGTCTTGAGCTGCTCTCTGATGTTGGAAGGCATTGTTTGGTTTGAGGGAAGGTGTTGCTTAGCTGGCAGCATGGGGGGAGCATGCTGTCACTGTTTTGTTCATCATTGTGCAAGGCTAAATCATCACCATCTTAAAACACTGATTTCTGAAATAATTGAATTCATGGGATAAAAGAGATTACTTTTAAATGCATAGTTATTATGAATCTCTTCGTGTCATTAGTGGCATTATGCTTGTGTACGTACAGTTGCACATGTGTATAAACATGTTTATATTATAAATGCTCTTGAAGTTCAGAATTAGGCTTCTGTTGAGGAATGCAGTGTTCAAATATTCAGAGAGATCTGAGCATGATCCTAAAGAACATCTAAACAAAAGGAAGATGCAAGTATTAGATTGGAAGCATTTTTAAAGGGGAGATGGTCTAGCTTTTGTCTGTACTAGATCTAAATGAAATTTCGAATTGAAATAGTGTTTTGAATCAATTAGTGACATTAGGTAATTTTTTAGTAATATCATTCATACTGAGCTAAACAGTAGAAGAATTTTTATAAACTTCCATCTACAGCACCTTATTAAAATAATTGATACTGTAATTTGTAGGGGAAATGTGGCATAAATTTAACTCTAAGGTGTCCTCCATCCCTTCTCTTGCTAATATTCAATACCATTTGCAGCCATACATTTTTGCAGGCATTGCTTCTCCTGAATATGTGCTCCTTTCTAATTAGCTGAGTAACTAGGAGTGAATGATCGGCATGAATACAGAGTCACCTACGTGGCAGGTGGTGAGCTGTCTTTAATGCTTCTTGGGAACTCCAGAAAGCCACAATAACTTCAGTGGGAGAGAAGTGTGGCAGGTGAAAAAGGAAGATGGGAAAAAATGAGGGGGTGTGATCTCTATAAGGAAGTACTGAAGTGTTGTGCCAGAATCCCAAACAATCTTCCGTAAAATAAAGGTAGTCTAAAGGTAGTTAAATGAACAAATGAGAAAAATCCCTTTGTGAAGTGCTGGAATTTTGTTTTTCCTGAAGCTCCTCTGTACAGTGACTTTGCAGTCCTGTTGGGCTTCAAATGTTCCATCTGCTTCCACTGTTCATTCTTGTCTCATACAAAAATGTGTCATCTGTGAGGTCTGGTACTATTTGCTCTCCATCTGACTGTCTTTTTTTTCTTTTCATTAGTGTAATTTAGTTCTATTTATTCAAAGTATAATAATTTGAAAAATACATTAAGGAAAGGATTTGGGGCACCTTTTTAGATGTCTGTGTTGAGATTTTGGTTTTGTTCTACTAATCCCATTTATGTGGGGAAGTTGTCATGCCATGACAGGAAATGTAATGACAACAAAATTATCTCATTTTTTATTTTCATTTTTCTGTTGTTTTTAAAATTGCTTTGTCTCCTTAAGAGCTATTGTACTTGGTTCTCCCTGTATTCTGATGTGTTTTTTCCAAACACGTGTAGTGTTTAGATATAAAAAAAGTTGCTGAAGTAGCATTTTAGATGTAAAATTTTTGCCAATGCTACTGTTATACCTTGAAATAAACTGCTCCAAATAGAAAGCTTGTTGAATTACTTTTGTCTTGCAAGATCTTGGGCTGGCAGTTTAATAGCTAATAAAAGCTTTCTTTTTGTAGTGATAATATTCTGAGCGAATGTGTGACTAAATTCCAAGAGGCATCAATCTCTTCTAATAGTTTAGTTCTTGCCTATAGGAATTTGCTGAACACTTCAGCCCAGTTGCCAGGTTGGGTTTCTAATGTGTCACCAGCTTAATAGCCTATATGGAATAACAGAAAGGAATAAAAAACACTGAGAGAAATTATAAGGTTTGCAAAACTAGACCTGATTTAGTTGTGAAGAGATCTGAGTTAGTATAACTGGAGGGGAAAAAATGACTGATGTGAAGTGTGGCATAGCAAAGGTAGCGGGGTTCAGAGGAGTGCCAGAGTGTGGGAACCGTCGCTTTACACATCGCCTTGTTAAGTTTTTCAGAACCAGCTGTATGAGCAGTTGGTATTGATGCTGCCTTGGAGGCTGTGAGGTGGGCTTCCTGGTACCTTAAAGTCCCTTCTATACCTATTTAAATTTTAAAAAAGGGTGAAGGGGGAAGCAGGGGAGCAGTAGTAAGTACATGCTTTTTCTTCTTTCTTCCTTTCAGTTTTTTATATTGGCATCTGCTCTTCCAGAGATCCAATCTGGCTGTTACTGAAGGCAGTATCTCTTACCAGTGGCTGCTAAAGGCTTTTTCTAGCAGAGGAAGATTTCTTAAATCGTCTTACTCTTAATCCAACTTGGTAGCTCTTTAATAACTTCCTGTTTGTTTGTGTTTGTTTTCCCCACCACTTTTCCTGCCTCACAAGCTCACCAATGTGCTTTCCTTTCATCTTCGCGATCCTCTCTACTGTGGGTTAGTGCCATCTGTTTCCTCTGAATTTTAAGATTTGCCAGGCTACTCCATGAGCATTATATATGATGCTAGAAGAGGTAAAGCAGCCTGGCTGTTAAAAATGTGAGTTTTATTGTTAACAGATTTTTTTTTAACTAAAACAAAGAGATGAAAATAGATAAACCTTCCCTCTTGCACAGTTGCTTGGCTGCTCATATGCCTCAGGAAGGGACACCTAAGCTGGTTTGGGGTATTGAATGCGGTTCATGTGTTTGATCAAGTGTTTGAGGCCCATGTGTGGGACTTAACTGCATATGGCTTTCATGTGGATTGTGTTTTTCTGATGATGGGATTCAGTTGCATATGTATGTGAGCATACGTTAGCAGGGAGATTGCTGTAACACTTGCATTATTAGTATTGGAGAAGAATCAAAAGGGACTGCTGAGGTTCATGTAACCAAGTCATTGTACTGCCCATCTGCACATCCAGCTCATCTATCTGTGGAAATTGAGGGCCACCTTCTGAACCACTTGTAGATGAGTGTCCATCATCTTTGCAATTCTTCTATATGATCCCTCTGTTGTGGAAAAACACGTTGCATAATTATGCTTGATTCTATCACCTTCCCTCAGTTCATGAATGCATTTTCACTGGTATTTTAATTCACTTGTAAACTTCTGGATCCCTAAGAACTTCAGAGACCCTCTGTTCAAAAGCAAAAGCTTGACATATTTTCCTTTCTAATCTCAGAAAATCATTGCATAACTCATAATGTCCTAAAGCAAGTATTGTTCTGAACTGCTGACTGCTTCAAGAATACAAATGAGTGTTCCAAGCTAGAACTAAGATTCTGGTACCTTATAAATCAAGGAGGTTCCCAGTCTTGTCAAATAAACTTTCCTTTAGCCAGTAGAGCTCCAAAATTTCTAGTCTGGAAACATTGATTTCTTTTTTTCATAGAGGTAATGCTATTTTAAGTCAATTTAAGATGTGTCTTTAAGATTTCCTTGAAGTGTGCATCTCTGATATTGTGGACACATAATTGCATGAACAAAATAAATACCAGAAGTGAAGAAAGAATGTACTTAAAAATATCAAAATACTTTCCATTAAGTCTTCCATAAAATGTGATAATACAAATAAATGTTGTCATCTATTTCTAAATATGAAATTACATTATCAGATTCGTTTTTAGATATGGAAAACGTGTAGATCTAGTCCTTTTGAGTTAATGTTTTACGGATTCACAAATTTATTGTTTCCTAAGACTGCTAATTATTTGATGCAAATACAAGGTGCAATTTCAATCCCATATTATAATAAAACAATAAAAAACCCCAGTTTCACGTAGCCTTGAGATGCAGTTAAAATCTGAGCAGTTCATTGGAGTGAGTTTTGATTTATTGCAACAATGGGCAATCTTAGCTGCAGGCTTTGGGGAATTCCAAAGCATTAACACTAAGTTTACTTGATTGCATTGCAAGATTTGAGGTTTGGGGAGTTTGTTAAAAGCTTAAGGTTCTGTCCTTCATTATACAGTTTCATGTTCATAAAAATGCACTCAGCTTCTGGGATGAGGTGAGTTAATAGTTTCAGGAGAGTTATCAGCAGGCGGAAAAGAATCTGTTGTTCCTTTGCATTTGAGGACATGCAATTTGGGACACAGCAGTTATGTAACTTTGTACCTGACAGTTACAGAACGTTGCTAAGGATGGACGAACACCAACGCAGGGATGTTCCTGCTGTGAGCTGCACAATCCATCAGTGCACTTTCTATGTGGGAAAATGTGTTCATCCCTTCTTAAAGCACGGGTGTTTTCCTTAATACTGTAATGATCTAGGAGGTACCTAGGAAAGAATCACTTGTGTTGAATTCAGAAACATTTCAGGAGATGATTTCTGTGCAAAAGGACATTTATATGTGGCACCAAAACCAGTACATGGGGAGCAGATGCATTGGTGTGAGTACTGTTTTAGGAGCTCCCAGTCTCTTTTTGTCTTCTGGTGGAATTGCTCAGGAGAGGAAGTAACTTCAGATATGTAGCTCTGGTAATTTCCTTGTTTGTAATAGTGCAGTAATCTTCTTATTTGCTCCCAAATATCTTCATTCAAGAATTATTTCTAAATTGTTTACTTTCTAAAATGTTTACTCAAACTGGAGGCATTATGAAATTTACCTGATCAACCATTCCTGCTATTTAATCTGTTGTGCTCTGAATTTTGACTTGTGAACAAGATGAGTATTTCTTAATTAACTTATTTCAAATGACACATTCAAATGCCACATTCACATTCTGTGTAAGCAACATAATGAAGTGTGCATTGACGTTTTGAAGTTGTCATGCTGAATAACTCTCAGCCTGTTGGGAAAAAAGTAACATTTTAATATAAATACCAGTTGAAACTGAGATAATTTGGAAATTATGTGTGTATAATATAGAAAATATAAATAATAATGGTGAAACTTCACCCTCTTTGAGTATTTAAATGTGATGCAATGTTTTTAAATCAACAAAAACTGACTTGCCTGTCTTCCTGTTTAAGTGAATTGCCCTGGCATTTACAAGGCAAATATACCTTCAGTGACTTTCAGTCATCAACTTTTATAGACATAAAGATTGTGTGTGGATGCAGATATAGGATAAAAGTATTATTCTGCAGTGAAGTATTGCATGTGTTATTATATAGGTTGTTCGAAATATATAGGGTGTTCAAAAATTTACAGAAGTCTGTGGTAGATTTCTGCCCTCGTACTAATCTTGATCAGAGCCTAAAAGTTTACAATAAGCATATAAAGCTTTGTTTTCTTCAGAAGAAACACAGAGTCTCTTCCATCTCATACTGATATAATTCTTCTTTATTTAATTTTTAGATTGGTAGCATTCTGAGAAACCTCTTTCAGATAAATTGCTCTCAGAGTGTGTCCATAACTATATCTTGATACATGCTTTTTTTGGGAATGTGGGCATTCATCAAGACAAGGACTTGCTACAAGAGATCTGACAATGATTCTTTGCCATCATAATAACTAATAAAATATGGCAGTAACTAGAAAGCAGGAGGACTAATTTTATTCTTGCTGCAAAGCCAACTCTAGTGTTAATTCTCACTATTGCCTGCTATGCAAGAAGCAGAGTCTCTCTCAGGGCTTACCAGACACCTCATTGTGGCTGAGTAGCTGTTCACACAAACAGCTCCTGCTGTCTTCATGCTAAACATAAATTGCAGAGCAGTTCATCATAGCCCTTGGAATTTTTTAATCCCCCTAATGACATACTCATGTAGTTGCCTTTTTGTGACCCCATGGATAGTGGAAGAAAAAACATGCAGGTGTATAGTGTTTCTTCAGGGCTTGAGGAAGAAGCTTCTTGGGTAGAAGAGAGGTGCCTGTGCTGAAGGAGGGTGAGCCTTGCTCTGGGTAGCCCTGGGGCCCCTCAGTCAAAAGAAAAGTAGACAGGGAATATTGAGGGGTCTGGTGGGACAGCTGGGTGTGTAGGACAGGACTGGAAGGCACTATGTTAGTTTGGAAGATAAGAGATGGGGTTGGGAAGGAGCAGGAACACTGATAGTGTTACAATGAAGAGAGAAAGAAACAAAACAAGGCTCTGTTACCCCTTAGGTGAGCTCACTTCTGTTGATAAACCCTGCTTGATCCCTAGCCTTCCACATTTGATTACCTTGGAAGGACAGATGTCTTTTGTGATAGTTTGGAGATCCTGTGTAGAAGACACGTGTTTTCCAGATTATTTTCCGTCTTTCTAAAATTACAGATCAAAAATGCTGGTTTTTGCATTTCCCATTACAGAAATATGAAATTTGGTTCTGAAGTTGTCCAACATTGTGGATTTGCCATTGATGCATGTCTCATTGAAATGCTGTGTTAATTCTGGTCGTTATGAAGGCATTTTGTCAATTTAATTTTATTCATCTAAACATACTGGCTATTGAGTTCATATTGTTTTAGTAGAATTTTAATACTTACATATGGTTAATTAGTTAAATTGAAACATAATTGGAAAACATGTTCTCTACAACTATTTAGTAAAATGCAAAATGAGTTCTTTTAATTAGGATTACTGTTGGTGATGTTTATTGCCTCTTAAAACCATTATCCTAAATTATTATTTTATAATACTGTTGGATATGCCTGATTTTTTTAATACTTTTGCTATATAGAAAACTTGCACAGCAGGTATGTTGGTTTTTGTTTTGTTTTGTTTTTTTTCCCCTGGCTGCATCATCTTCAACTTTTTTTTCTTGTCTTGGGTTGTTTGAATTTCATCTTGCACTTTTTAAATGTCTTTTCCTTCTTTATGGTGGGAGGGGGAAAAGAGAAGAGGTAGAAGCTACATTTTCATTGCTTTTGGAGCTAAATCTAATGACAGCTGTACCGACAATTTTCTTCTGTGTTTACATGCAGCCAGGAGCTATGGGCGGAGAAGAGGTAAAAGTATTTACTAAATGTTTTGTTTGCTGAATAGTGGGAGAAATAAATCTAGTTTTCTTGTGATAAGATGATGTTACCAATTTTTACATTATTTAGTTGATCAATTGCTTCATATGAATCAATCTCATATTCTTCCCTTGCAAAACAGCTCCCTTTTAACAGCATCTTAAAGCAAAGATGATCCTGAGCTGATAACTTCAAGTGTGTTGCTATTACGAGAGAACTGGAGGATGACTGAATGTAAAGATTCTGATGACACATGTTTGTGATTTGACATGTGTAGAGTTCCAAAAAAAGATTGGTTTTGGGTTTATGTTTGGTGTTTGTTTGTTTTGTAGAAGTGCAATGTTTAACTGCTGCATTGAACATTTGAAAATTACTTTTTTTCTTACCCGTAACAGCTTTCGCTGAATATTACACTTTATTACGTTGAATTGCCTCAGGTAGGACAATTGGTGTGAATACCAATACTAGTAACTGTCCTCAACAGTGAATACTGATAACAATTTTGAAAAGATACAGTATTTGAGCACATTTTAACTGTATTTCATCATAGACAACCCTTACAACATAAAAGCAAACTGAAAGTATTTTATAAATGTACAGTGCTGCATTTCAGTTTATTCTGAGAGATGAATGAACAAGGACAATAGCGAGTCCAATAGCTGACTACTGAGCAGGCCACTAATGCAGCTTACATTTATGTACTGTGCTGTAGCTTACACAGACTGGTTGTTATTGAGAAAATAGCAGTGAAAATAGCAGCTTTTAACAATTATTTAGGCAGTGTCATCTGCGCGGGGTACTTCAGCATTAAACTTAATTTTATCTTCCTTTCGATGAAGTTCTCTGGCAGCTCTGCAGGTGACATTGCTTCCTTTTCCAAATGTAGAATTTGCACCATGTTTGTGAAGAACTTTGGAGACAGATGTATCCATCACGCAGGCCTTGAGACAGTAGTGTCTTAAGGGCTTGTAATTTGCGTATGTGTATGTATTGAGGTGGTAGGCTGTACAGGCTGTACTCACACAGTTTGTAATGAAGAATTTGAGACTCGTTTTAGTGTTTATTTGATAGCTAAAGCCGAAACAAAAGATGCAAATTTTCTTCACAAACTGACCTTCCTATTTTTCACCGCCTCCAGAGCTCAGGCTACTGTTAACAGACGTTGAAAGCATCCTAATACTTACACTTTTTCAGTGCTTTCATGGTACTGAAACAAATCGGGAAGTATGTGGAGTATACAGTAAGGTGTACTCTCTGTGCATGTAAACACTGATTAATTTTATTTTAAGATTGTGGCAAGTGTGTCCAGATTGATCAAATGGCACCAAAGTAGGAAAGGAGGTAGGAATCAGTAGGACACTATCAACTACTTGCGACTCATGTTTACTTGTAAAAGCAAAATGCAATAATGTGGAAGTAATTGTAATTAATATAGTTTAGGCTGTTTTATACAAATTTTAGTGAAGATAAAACAGGGCAAACTAGTTCTGAATGTGCTGGCTTTTCAGATTTTTTTCTCACTACCAAAAAGCATGCTTCACTCCACAAGACTCGTTTCCTGTGTGAAATGCAGGCTTTTCCATACTAACAAGTAGATTTGTGTGTGTCTTGTCATTTATGTTAGGGATTTTGACTTGCCTCATTCGTACTAAAGTCTGTGATGTTCATGCTTTATCATTACCTTAATATTTATAATGTTGGTTTTGAGCTTTCTTAACCTTAAGAAGCATGAGCTGCTACAACAGTCTGTTAAAAAAATGTGTTGGTTATCTAATATTCTCATATATCCCTCTCCTATTACTGTTTTTACCATTTGCATCAGGATAATATGCAGAGTAACCAGAGGCCAGTCTGTGCAAGGACTCATTTCATGTTTCTTACAGTTGGATATTTTAATTAGTGTTTGATTCTGTCACTGTGACTAAGCATCTTCAGTGAGAAGAGGTTTTCTCAGACATTTCTTGAGGCTTGCCATGAACTCTCAGTTCTCTACTTGATTCTCTGTTTCCTTTGAGAAAAGAGATGAGCATTTCTTTGTAGGTATCATGTTTAGAGCTGTTGAGCCATGTTCTTGGTACCTTGTTTTTTTACTTTTACAACCAGTTTTTCAGGTACAGATGTAAGCACCGCTGTGGGAAATCAGCCCAAACTATTTTGCTACACTGACAACTCAGAGATGCCCAGGGAGGGGTACAGGAGTATGTTACAAAAAAGTGCATTTAGTGATGCCTTCCCATAATGTTCTCCCAGAAATTTGCCCCAGGGGTTTTTTTGAGGTAGTGTTTCAATATTTATTGCTTTAGATTGCATTTTTCTCCTGTTCCTACTCATTCCCTTTTCTAAGCCTACATAAATTTTTCAACATCCCAAAAAGGCTGGAGCAAGGGTTTCCAGAGTTTGCCTTGCTTTTTTCAGCCTTGGCATGTACTGATTATGTTCAATGCAGTTTATTTTTCCCATAGTGGAGAAGACCATGAACAATCATTCCCTATTCCCTTGTCTGTGTGCTTTCTATTATTTTACAGATATACTTTATACATTTAGCTCTATACTTAACTATAAAATTATAGAATATTGTTTGCATTTATTTAAGGTGAGTGCAGTGCTTGTAGACTGCCAAGCGTCCGGCATGGTGCTTAGAGGTGATACCTTGCTTTCTAAACTGCTGTGAATTTTTTATTACTTCCTTCAGAACTCAGTCTCTTCTGCAGATCTGTATTTTTGTTGGACACCTTGTTATTAATTTGATATGTCATCTTCCATTAATGGCTCATGTTTGTTGTTTGTTTACTTTTTTACAAGAAAGTAGGTTGATGGACGGGAATTAGAAGATGATTTAGCTCTTCAGTAATGTCAATCTCTTACAGATATTTTCAGATTTCCTGCTTTTCAATGAGTGTTCTGATTTGGTATTTTTACACAGCTGTACTATTTTTAATTATTTTTTCTCTCATACAAATGTTCTCTTTTTTGTTGGAATGCATATGTTTATACATGTGCATGACCTGTTTGTCCATTAATGGAATATTCATCAAAAGTCTTTCCTGTTTTATGCTCTAAACCCACCATTTCTGACAAGACTTTGAAAAGTAGCATCTCTACATCCTTCTCTGGTTGTGGCATTTACCCTGCTTTTTATGTTGATGTGTAAAACCATGGAAGGATTTTTGCTTCAGTGGATTTTTGTGTCTGTGATTTCTGTCAGTGTTTAACATGAAATATATTCTTTTTAATCAACACTTTTCTAGTACCTGATGTTCGTAAAAAAAATCAGGCTGGTGGTTTGTGTCAGTGAGTGCATCTTTCCTGATTTTGTTAACTTGTTTTCCATATACAGGATTACTGCTTCTTCTTGTAATCTGTCCTTTACTACTGGAGACAATTACTGATATTTTCAGTGTATGTGTTTTTCTGACTGCTGTCCCTCTGTCTTGATTTTTCTCCTCGCTCCTGGTTTTTTTTTTTTTCCTTCACGTCTCTGTGCTGTTAATGCCAGTATGGTATTAATCCTTAGGTCTTGCTAAGTCAGTTTAATGTGATCTATTACCTTTGAATTTAATTCTGTGCACTTACAAAAGTATAAATACATTTATATTTGTAATCAACCCCCATATTAACTGTTTGTATCAATTAATTAATTTCCATCCTTGGGTGCAATTCTCCATGATATGAGCGGACAAGTAACCTTTTCAGAGTTGAGGTGTGGTTCCCATTTATACATCTCTTTATATTTCAGGACTTATTTTTCAGCTCAGGTATAGGGAAGTGTTAAACTCTAAAGTTGGTGTGTTCTACAAGTTGCTTATTTGCAGTCTTTGAATATTTTTTATCTTCTTTGTTAATAAATCTGTTCTTAAGATAATGTGTGTATACTTTGGCAGTAATAGCAACAAGTTAATTGCATCAGTTGGTTACAAATAAATTCTTTACTTTTCATTAGCAAACTGAGTAGCAGCCATTTATGTTGATTTTGCTCGTTCATTCCTGAAAGGATGTTTTAACTCTGAGGAACAAACAGTCTGACAGGCTGTTCAGGCTAACAATGTTTTCCTTCAAGTGCAAGTTCCTTGTGGTTTATTTAACAAGATTTTTTTTCTTGTTTGCTAAGTTTCTTCACTACATGTTTAATATCCACAATCCAAAGCTTTTCCATGTTTATTTTGCTGTTTGCCCCCCTGCTTGGCGTGGGCCTGTGTTCCCTGGAGGTGAAAGTGCTGCAGCCCTTGTTGTCAGGATCCTGTAGAGCGCTCAAAGGACTGTCCTGCTCTGCAGTGCAGTGGCTTGAGGGATCTTAAGATCATTCCTTCAAGATCTGTTATGGAAGGTGTAAATCTCTAATAAATGGTTTGAAATGTAAATCTTGAAGAGGTTCTTTCTATAGCTATGACACGTAATTTCATCAGATAACTTGTTTTTCATTGCTGTCCATTTGCAAGGGTTTGTTTTAAAGCTGAATTAGGTTTATTGTCTTGTAAGGGTAATGCACTCTTGGAAAAATAGAAACAGTACTAGTGAACATGAATTGGACAGCTAGACCACCTAGCTGGGTCCTTTAATGCGAATTCCGTTAAAGTAAAACAGTAAAAGGAAAAGTTTTTTACTGAAATATTTAATTCTTCAGGAAATAGCATTAACTCTTGATCCTACAAAATCTGTTCCAGGTCGGTCTTCACTCTTTCCTTTTGAAGATGGCTTCCTAGATGACAGCCATGGTGATCAGTCACTATCCTCGGGTCTCAGCTCTCCAACACGCTGTCAGAATGGGGAAAGAGTGGAACGCTATTCTAGAAAGGTGTTTGTTGGAGGTCTTCCTCCTGACATTGATGAAGGTACTGTGAATCACTTGTATTTCTGAGATGTGGGAATTGGCTTTCATATAATTATAAAAAAGGTCAGAGTTTCATAGAAGCAAACGTATTTTCCCAGGTGTGTCTCTTGTAGTGCTTGTGGCATTATTTAGAACAAACACACACTACCACCCCCTGCAACACCTGAGAATTTACTTGACGTTCTTTTGTACTGTAGATCAGAAGAGATGGAGACAGAAGTGGCTGCATAGCAGGTCTTCTGATCTGCATGTCTTCCCACGACTGGAAAGTGGGAAAGCTGAAAAAGGGAACTTAGTGGGTACTATCTCTCCTCCATAGTCTTTTCCTATTCTTGGATGTGGTTGACTTTAAAGACTTCGTTAATGCAGTCCTTACCAAAATACAGTGGGCTTGAAATAATCAGCTCTTTTATCCAGCACGTATGCAGGGTTCAGATAATAAATACAGGGTAATAATATGGTTACAAAATAATAACCAGCTTAGTAGGGATGGTCAGGGTGTTTCTCAGTCATTATCTGCTCTGCTTGTGTGTGCCCCCACAAACCCTTACTCCCAAACTAAGATCATGACAGTTTTTGGTTTATATTTCATATTATTGCTGGAATCCACCACTATCTAGCTTCAATGGGCATACACAGAGAATCTCAGGGTGCCTTATAATGAAAAGAGAGGGATCTCTAATCTACTGATCTGAAGCCTAAGCCATGTACAAGTTTAATGAAAAAATAGTAGGAGTTGCCAGTCTATGTTTGCAAACACCTCAAATGCAGTTCCCATATCACACCAAGAGTTACAGGGCTGTTTTACAGGGTCTGGTGGATAATCTGGATTTGCAGCTGTGAGAAGCAGCAGCCCAACAGGTACAACTGGTGCGAACATTGCTGGGTCACTCAGAATCAAAATACATGCCCAGTTTGTCCTGTGAGGAAGTAATAGAGCGACCTGGGAGCTGTCACCCTCTTTCCTGAGAGGTCTCCTTCAGTAACCCTTTCTCCTTCAGCTCCTCAGGTACACGACATGTGTGCTGTGACTCCAGATGCTTGAAGAATCTGGCATGCAATTCATGGGGTCAGAGAAACTGGACACATCTCAAACAGCAATCCAGAAATGGAAAAACCCCACTGCCTTTTCTCCTGATGGCTCGTTGCTCTAACATCATATTAGATACAATTTTAAACTAATTCTTTCTTTAAAATGCATTTTTAAATGTATTGAGAAAAAAGATCTTTTAAAAAAACAATTTAAAATACTTTTTTCTGAAGCATTTACATGTAAAACAAAATTGTCCTATAGGATAGCTCGTGATGTGTTACATGGTGGTTCCAAATTGATGCTTAAAAAGTGAAGAAAAAACTTGGTAATTCAAGGCAGATTTCCTGAGGGGCCTGAGGAAGGTGCAATGCCCACAGTAGCATGACCTGCTGCAGCCTCTTTCTAAGGCAGGCTGTAAGGAGCAGCCATGCTGACATGGAGCTCCTCCGCCAGTCCCATGCGGCTGCATCTGAGCCTGCTTTGTGGCTATAATTAGAAATAGACCGCAGCTGAAGCATATTCACTTCTGATAGATCATGTTTGCATTTAATCCTGCTGCAGACTTCCACTAGTGGAATGTAAAATTACTTTTTTAAGCAGCCATGTGCAGTATAAGAGATGAAAGAATATTTACGCATCTTCTATGGACATTTTTTTTTTTTAAGTAAGACCTTTTTACCTTGCCACTGTCAGTTTTTACATACTCTCTAAGGTGCCTCATTTGTTTTTTGTAGATGAGATCACTGCCAGCTTTCGTAGGTTTGGACCTCTTGTGGTGGACTGGCCTCACAAAGCTGAAAGCAAGTCATATTTTCCACCTAAAGGTAATTAGTTTAAAATACATTTAAGAAGGCTGTTCTGATAAAAGAAAATTCTTTTTCTTTTACCAGTGTGGAAATCCATTACAAAGCAAAGTTTTGACTCTTTATGGTGAATTTTCTATCTTTCATCAAACATATTTTCAGCCATTGTCAAGATGGGAAAAAAATTCACAGTCTGGTTACTGAAAGGTGCTCCTCTGTGTGTACTTCTTCAGCACACCTTGAACCCTTGAATTATGCCTTAATTTGTACCAGGAGTAGGTAGAATTCAAGTTGCTGAAATTTCCTAGTTGATTCTGTTGCACTTTGCACATTGCAAAACCCATGGGAATAAGAGCTGGAAGTCACTTGGATTGGGCCATTGGATTGGGTCCCCAGCGTTTTGCAGGGAAGCGACTCCAGTGTCTGTGACCCGAGGGGCCGTGATCCTGCTCGGCAGCACGAACTCCGTGTCAGGGCTCCCCAGGCAAGCTCTGCTCAGAGGGCACCATAGACAGCCCGAGGTGGGCTAGAGCATGTGCAGGTGGGGCAACCTCGTATCTGTCAGCACAACGTTATGCAGACCTGTTCTGGTTGAGAAAGAACAGTTTATGGGAAACCTGTTTGGGAGCATTACTTGGCTAAATCAAACTGCTCTTACTGTACCCTGGTCTCAGTGATTTTGTACAATACATTCTGCTCTCTTTCACATGTGCCTCTTGCATGTAGCTCCTGAGTCCACTCATGATCTGAAACAGTAGCAGGAAGTTGTACACAAAATTTCTGGTCGATGTGTAAATATTTTCAGTTCTCATTGACCCTGGGAGCTCTTAATTGCTCATTAAGGCCGCTGATTATTTTGGCAGAATGATGGGTTGTTCAGTCAGTGAAACAGCTAATCCTACAATATTTTGATAGATATATTTTGACTGCAAAAACACACAAAAGCCAACTTAATTTATTTGGAAGCTTAGTTGCTGGAGGCGAGATAACACCATGACAAATACTTGCCCTGTGAACAGTATTTGGGACACTTAAAATCAGAAGAGAAACCCATATACGCTTCCTCTTTCCTGTTCCATTCTCACCACTCAGCCTTGCTGTCAGCAGTTATGCAACATTTGTTCTTGAATTTAAAAACAAATCAAACAGCCCCAAAACCAGCAACAAAATACCCCAAACCTCAACCCACCCTGCAATATTCCTAAGGACAGTTGGTAAAATATATGTGTTTCCCTTTTAATGTTATTTTTAAAGATATTTAGGGTCTTTCTGGCTAGTGAATTCTATTTGTTCCTTCACTTAAAAGTTTGGTTGTTTTTTTTAAAAAGTCAAAAAGCCTGCTTCTCCTTGTCCTTATTATCTCTTAGTACTCTCTACTTGGTTTCCCCTTTTTTATTTTTTTTCTCTTATTAATTCAATAAGTAATTATTTGTAGTACATCAACATGGGACTTCCAATTTTGATTTTGTTCTGTATCTGACTGTGGACTAGTTATGCCTTGAAAAACTTGTAAAATGTTTTTGAGTAAGATCTATTTTAGCAGAAGACAAGGGAATGCAGCCTCACTTCTATTTTTGTCATGATTCTAATATAGGAAACAGCTTTCAAAGCCCCTGCCAGTTGCCCTGAACGTCTGTCTGAAAGTGCTAAACAACAGTCAATCCCAACTGTTCCAGATTTATTTATATCTGACTTCTTAGTTATCAGTCAGGGCTGCAGCATCAGACATCCTGCATGCCTGGCTCTGAGATTCACTTACAGTCATGGTAAGCTCCGTAGGTCAAATGTACTTGATTTACTATGACCCCATATAGGCAGCACCTACATAGAAGACAGAATATTATTTCCAGGAGTCACAGGGTAAAGTTTGAATGTCTGTTACAATTTTTTCACAGCTTTTTTGTCTTTTTTTGTTTGTTTGTTTGTTTTTAAATGAAGAGTACTTTTTCAAAGTTATTATGGAATCATTTTTAGGACTACTACAATAAAATGTCTCCAGTGCTGGTTTTAATCAGAAGTTCCTTTAGACCTAAAATTTTAGTTGGTGGGTTTTGGTTTTGTTTGTTTTACTTTTTTATTTTAAGCTGTTTTGGTGCATTATTGGACATTTCCTTAAAACAGTGAAACACAAAGAGGTATTTGAAATTATGCTTGGTGCAAAATTCAGTGAGACTTACTCAGCTGTCAAGTACTCATGAATTCAAATGTTTTCTCCCTTCATTTTTCTAGATGTCTTGTTTTCCATATTGCATTGCTAGTCTGTAAATTCTCTGACATTTTGAATGAGTCTTTCAAATGGAAAACATGTCCAAAAAAAACAAAGGACAAATGAAATTATAGAGGAGAGAATGAGCTGGGTTTTGTATGCTAGCAATTTTGAAAGAAGTCAAGAAAAATGAATTGTTGGAATGAAGTGGGGATGATGCAGAGGCTAATCTTTATTCCCACATTGATAAAGCCTGACCTTCAAGGCTTCTCCCACCTACCCAAATGTGCCCCACAGGCAGTAAAATTGAGCCTTGCTCTTTCTGAACATATGTCATCACCTCCAGATAGATTTCAGTGTCCTTTTGATGGATAGCCTTTTCCATTACTGGAGGGTCAGACCATTGGGCAGTGTCTGGTCTTTCAGCAAGGTTCAGGATTTTTTGTCTGTTTGCTTTGATAAGTGTTCACTTAGAGGTTTGGGGCAGATATCATCAGTAGGTGATGCTATGGGTCATCACAGTCAGTGAAGTTTTATGCTGGAGCTGCTTTACATCATGGTTTTCTGTCTTCAGTTACATCCAGGTGATGCAACATCCCCTGCTGTCCTGAGTAAATCAATACAGATTTCCAGTATCTACTTGTTGGTATAATTTATTGAATTTTGGAATGTTTGCTGTGTTGGTGCAGTACATGAATTCCCTATAGTCACCCTGTATTAGGAGCACTCTGTTGATATTCTTAGGGCTAGGAAGAGAAGGCTGCAGAAACCATTAGCCATGGCTAATCTGATCAAGCATGAAATCTGAAAGATTAAAATGTTGCTTGCAGTCTAGTGACCTCCACCACCACCCACCAGCCCCCCAGGGGCTTTATCTGGTTAGTTTAGTGAGCAAGTCAAGCCATAGATGCATAGTCAGTTCCAGCAAGCCTTATTAGCTAATTTGTTAGTTGATGTGGTGGATTAGCTTAGCTGTAGTGGCATGTAAGCTATCATTGGGGCTAGTTGGAGTCCAGAAATATTCCTGCAGCACTGAGCTTGAACAAAGAAGGTTTTCCTGAATTTGGCATCCTGAGCAGGATGGTGTCACCACAGGTCTGCTTAGGCACATTACCTCAGATTTAGAGCTGGCCCTGATGGATATAAGTGTTTGTGTGTGAAATAATGCTGAGCTGGTATCTCCAGCATGGTGAGTTACACCAGACTTAGCTTAGTGTGGTGTCAGCAGTGCCCTTTTGGACCTTGGGGGATGGCACAGCAACACAGATGTATCTGCAACACATTCCTCAAGCACATCATTGCTACCATATTATCCAGGTTTTCCCATTTTCCCAGATATTCTAGGGGGTTGTTACTGGCTCTTGCCTGACATCATAAAATACACTGATCATGTGTTTATGAAAACAGTCTGGCTTTGTCAGCATTTGAGTTTTGAGCATTGTAACAGCAAAACCAAAATCATTCTGTGGATCAAGCACACCTTACCTTACCTTGGTTGCCAGTGACTTCAATATTTAGGTTGCTGAGAGAAGAGGGACACTCTTGTCACTGAAAGTGAATATTGTGCACTTGGGCAGGAGAAGCTGCCAACAGCTGACAATGTGTGTAAGAGGCTCCTATTTCTAGTTCTGAGCATCTGTATTGTTGTCTTAACATTTCTTTTTACCCCTCCTATGCATTGTAAAGCTTAGCACCATGTTTTTATGTTTGTGTCATGCATGAGGGGATTTTTAATGCTTTGCCTCTGAATAAGGCTAATTCATTCCTGTTGCCTCAGAAGTCTTTGGATTACTTCCTTTGGCATCTGTTTGGATATGTTACTAATGGAACTGGCAAAATTATAAATGCCATGTGTTGGTCTTGGGTAAGCAGATGCCCAGTTCATAATGTGTTTACTTGGCTTTCACCCCAGAGTTTGGGAATTAAATGTGGTTTGTGGTTAAGTATCTTTTGAGTACCTATGAGACATTGAGAAATAAAGAAATACATATTAAAGGATGCTATCAAAAGTAGTTGCACATTACCATGTCAGAGTCTATTTATCTCTGGCAAAATCCAGATAATTCATGTTTTATTTAAATAGAAATTGATGGAGTTTTCACTTACTTGCTGGTGTGCTGAGTTAAGCAATGCTTATGCTAACTACAGTAATTTTTTTTCAGTCCTTTTTTTATTAAACAGATGGTGCCAACTGTTTAAAAAAACGGGTTTTTTTCAGTTTTTTTTTTTTTTTTAAGAGATTGCTAGCTTTAAAACAACTTTTAAAAAACTCTTAACTGGTTTTTCCTTGTGATAACTATGATTTTTCTAGTAATCACTAAAAATTGCACAAGGTGTTTTAAAATGCCAAAAATTGTGCAAAAGTTTTCCTTTTTTTTTTTTTTTTTTTTTTTTTGGCCCATTTAGAAAGATTGATGTTTGGATAGAGATGAGAATTAGAGTTAGAAAATGAAGCATGGCAGAGCTTGAAGATAGGATGGGTTTGGAATGGGAAGAATGCTTTGGCTTTACAGTTGATTCAGATGTGTGATGCAGCAGTCTGATCCTTTTGTGTTTTCCCTGTTCTTCAGTTCGTTATCCTGTTATCTGATAAAATTAAGCACATTTGTCTCTACTGCTCCATATGGGTCACTAGGGGTGAGGGAGATCTCATGAAAAACAAAACAGTGTAAGCAAAGTTGCACAAAGTACCATGAAATTATTCTCATGCTCTAATTTAAAACAATTGGTGGGACAGACAGTGTGAGCCTTTCTGATTCTCTCTGAAGTACTATTTAGATGGAAGCACTGTTGTTGTAGTCTTTTGACTGATCTTGATTTCATGGATGAAAACCATTTCCATGGTTAATTCCATTGCCACTGCAGTGGCAGTTGTAGTTTCTGCCAGAGGAACAAGCATGAACACTTGCAAGGAGAAAGTATGGAGTCATAAGTCCAATTTCATTAGTTATATTCGCAAGAAGGTATCTGGTTTGTCCAAATACAACAGTCTGTTCTAGGAAACTGCCTGCTTTGGCTTAACTGATCAAATATAATACCACCACAATCCAGTGTGAAATGCCGAGCCAATTTTGTCTTTTAAAAACTGAAGTCAGAGATCGTAATATAGGTTAGAATGGAAACTGGCATTCCCTATCCAGAATTACATTGTGTGGCTAATAGTGATCCTGGGAGGGTTTTTAGATGTTGTTTATGTATGTTCCAATACATGTGTGCAGTGTTAGTCGTTTACCCCCTGACATCTGAGGCCATGTCTGTAATTTGTAGTCCCTGTGTCTTCTCACAGCAGGGCAGCATAATCCCAAATCAATGCAATTCACAAAATGTGTGGTGGCAAAATGCAGCGCACACTGATGTGCTCTTCTGTAGCTGTGTGACTTTAGGTTGGTTTTGCAGAGAATTTTCTTTGAGGTTTTTGATGACTTTTGTGTGAGCCTCCCGTTTTTAAGCTCTTAACACTGTTTTCTGTCTTGTCCTAAATGTTTGAGGATTCTTGGTGGTGTACTGATGATGATGATTTTTAAATGTCTGTCTTAGATACCTGGCACAGCAGTCTCAAAGAGCATTCAAGGAGATTGCTTCATATAAGAGAATTTCTGTCCCTATGTCATTTGAAACTTCTTTTTCTAGGGGAAAACAAGAAACTGGTGAGGCAAAACACAAAAGTATTTTTGAGCTTAGGCAGAAAAAATCTGATTCTGAAATAGCATTGCAGGATTACTCTCCCAGCTTTCATGTTGCTTTCAACAGATCCTACTTACTTTCAGAATAGCTAGGTTGCTGCAGAAGAAACCACAATTTTTAGCAAGCATTTGACCCTTTTTCAATAATTTGAACATATCTAAGTAAAATCTTTCCATGTTTATATGTAGAGGTAGCCAGACCACTTCTGTCAAATGGAAGGAATTAAATATTTGCCTTATTCCCATTAACCTCTTCTAAAGCCCAAGTAGATTTTACTGTGGGTTGTACACCCCATCCCTCCCCAGTACTATTTTTATTAACTGTCACCTTTTCTTTTGTTTTATAAATGGAAATACATGAATTGATCTGTAAGTATTATGGGCTTCTGGATAAAAGCTGTCCTTTGAACTGGCAATGTGAGTATTTCAGGTGCTGGATATGCTGTGGGTGCCTCTGCTCAAGGCAGTACATCTGCCTTTCTCTGATCTCAAAAGCTTGGAGCAGCTCAGAACTGGTGTCTCCCTCAGCTGTCTCAGTGCTGTGCTTGGCAGATTTTGTCTACTCAATACCATGCAAATTCTACCTGGTTTTGGGACCTCCGATGTATCTGACTACTGATTATGCCAAGAGAGTATAACCAGTAGTCAGCTGTATGCCAGTGGAGGCTGGGCAGTTTCATTAATAAAGGGAAACACTTAATTTTTTAGAGGATTTGGTAAGTCCAGTATTTTTATTTTTTTAAATATACTATTCTGATCTCCCAGGGAAATGCATACTCATACTCACTAGAAGCAGTTTTGGGTTTTGAGAGGAATTTGTTGTTCAACATAATCCAGTTTTTGGAAGAAAACCCTTCTATTATTAAGGAGGGGTTTTCAAGCTGCATCTTTTTCGTATAGTCAACAAAGACAAGAAACTTGAACAAACCAGAACCTGAAAACAATCCACATGTGAGTGAACATTCAAACCAGTTATTAGCAGCACCACAGCAGCAAATGACAAATTGATTACTTGATTAAAAGAAGGGAAGTCAAAGCTTAAAGCTGAAGCTCTGCATTCTGCCTTTAGAATTGTCTTACAGCTCACAGGAGAGTTAGAATCATACAAAAATCAGAAAATATGTTACTAGCTTGGTCTGTGCAAATGACATGGGGTGTCTTTTCTTTTTGACTGAAGTCTTTTACTTTGAAGCTCTTGACAACAGTCCCAAATATTTTGTGTATCGCAGCATTAGTAAGTGCTGCTTGCTTTCCTCATTAAGAATAAATTTTAAGAAAAACATTTAATTTAAAGTGAAAACTATTTTTATTGTAAAACGCAATATCAGATTTAATTTAGAATAACTGACTTCAGCTAAAAGGTAGCCTGGATTTTTGGACCGGTGCTTTCTTCCTCTGAAAATTTCTTTTGCCTCATGCTGATAACTGTGCTTGAAATAGAAGCTGAAATCAAGCAGAGCATTTATACTTCTGCAGAATTTTTCCATGTTAATGTTGGTTGGAGTAGGACTAGAAAATGGTTTTCTTGCAAAGAAGAGTAACAGGTTTTGTTCAAACTTGGAAACTGATCTCTCTTGAGCCATCTGTTCAGAGTAAAAGCAGCAGCAGCAGCAATGACCCCCTCCAGATGATGACCATGAGCTGCTCTGCCCAGAGCAGTCACCATTGCATATTGCCCTTGAAAATAAAAATTTTAAAAATTCAATTCTGAATTTAGTTGGGTTTTTATATTTATGAATGCTTTTTTCCTGCTGCTGTCTCAGTGAACTTTACAAAGATAGCTTCCACCTCATCAAATATTTAGTCTCTGTCATATGAAATTCATGTGACTCCTCTTATAACTACAGTAACTAAATTGTATGTTAGAGCCTTTCTTTTATGTTTTTATATCCTTTAATTCTGATTTATAGCTGCTATAGATCACGTTGCAGTCTGAAGTCTGATGTTGAAAATGGCTGTGACCTTTGAAAGAGGAGACAACCCTACAAATTTGCTGTTGCAATGTTTTATACTAGTTTAAAGTAAATGCCAGATAAAGAGAGGCTTTAGTATGCCTGTAGAATATTCTTTTGCTTAAAAAAACACAAAAACCCCCAAGTAATTTATTTCAGTCTTTTCTTTTTTAATACAGGTGGGTGGGAGTATTTTTACTACAGGACAAACTGAGATGGCATATGCATACTGTTCTTTTGGGGCTTTTTTACCCATAACTGGTAAAAGTAAAGTAATGATGGCTAGAAAACCCTTTTTGCTTCTTGACATGTTTTGGAACTGAAAAGGCTTTATAAATCCTTGTATGTATTTACTACAGCACTATAGAAATGTTGTCCTTTCTATTGAGGAAACATTGGGGCACCTCTCCCATGTCCCACAAATAATGCGTGTCCAGAAAGCAGAGGTTCTGTGGGTGGGTTGGGTTTCTTCTTCCACTTACATTGAAGATGTGGAGAAAAATGCTCCCTAATATTTATGACAAAATAGAAGGTTTCTATTTTCTCTGTTATTTGTGATATGGTAAGATCATTATTAGTAAAGGCTAAGTGTTAAGTTTCAATTCTTTTGGTGATCTCATGATGTGGGCTATTCAGTGGTACGACTGGAATGATGAAGACGTGCAATTTATTTTATAGAAGCTACTGATACAAAACCTCAGTTTTCATTCAGCTCTTCTCTATGATCCACTCCATTGCTGACTTTTCTTGTTGTGTCTCCTGTCTTCCATTTGACACGTACACTTCATTTTATTGCTATTAAAATTCAGGATCCAATTATTTTTCAATGTAATGGAGGACATGGGCACAATCCTTTAATTAAAATCAAACAAACCCTTCCCAGTACCTGTCTGTAATGTGGCATATGAGGAATTTCTTACATATCGCACCAGCCAGGCTTAGTCTGGTATTAATGAAAAACATGTAAAAATGTAAATGTGTAGAAATAGGAGAGTCACTGTAAGATGCTAGACTGTTCCTATTTCTTATACACCTTTGTTTTTTGGAGAAAAGAATCAGCTGACAGGGTCAAACACTGCCATATAAAATTAGACCGACTAAAAGAAATTAATCTTTGCAGCCCTGACTAATACATAATTTCACTCTTCTGCAGTAGCTGAGATTACAGCCTTTTCTATTTTGAGGTTTCTTAAGTATTTAAAGCCTTTGAAGTTTTTTGAAAATGCAGTCATGTCACTGCAATGTTTAAAGGAAAGTCTGCAGTTTTTTTAACACCTCGGATTTTTATTTTTCAAAAATGAGTGTAATTTTTAATAGTCATTTCATCTTTGGACTTAGAAATGTGTTTTATTCATGTTCAAAGCATCTTCTAATAAGATTACTAAGGTGACTTTGAGCAATGACCCTTGTCATCACATTAACTGATTCAGAAATTTGGTTCACACTGTTTTTAAATGTTCCTTTCCTGTGGGCTTTTAAAACAACTTTATTTTAAAAGTTCTAGTAAATACAACCATAATTCCTTTCAAAACTGTTTTTTAAAATCATGGGGAAAAAAAGAAAAAAAAAGAAAATGAAATATATATTTCATGGAAAAGTTAAGTCTATTTAAATCTACTTCTTTGAGACAGCCATCTCAACCGTCTAAAAATAACCATAAAGAAATGAGACTAGAACATTAATTTTCTTTGCCATTTTAACTCCATCTTATTTTTTATGTAATAATATGAGGTAGATTTACATATTGAAATACTTTTATAAGAAGTCTGAGGTCGATGCTAGATTTTATTGTAATCCTGAAGCTTATAAAAATATCAGAAAAGACACTGGCTAAGTGAATGAAAGAAAATGTGCTTCGAAGGTAGTTAAACTTTTTTCAAGCATAAGTGGTCCTTCCCTTCTGCAGATGAAATCAATGCATGTGACTACCCAGAGGCTCCTCTGACTTGCTGTGCAGAATGTAAAGAGGAAGTTCTTATCTTCATTCTCTTAATTCTGCCAGCCAACCTCAGTGTTATAAAGCTGAAAACACGTGACCCTTAGATTGTGATTCCTGTATCTGATTTTGCAAGTGGGCTGAGTTTTGGGAATGACGGATTGATATCCATCAATTATCAATTATATATGAAATGAATAGATGACATGCAGACACCCGTCATGGAGATTCAAATACTCTTTGACCTTACAAATAATTCTTCATTACAGTATTTCACTTTGTTTGAAAAGAGCCCAGATTCTAAGAACAGAAATAGGTTAATCCTTCCCTGTTGGCTATATAACATTTGCATGCCAAAATGCTGGCTTTGTACCAGAAGATTCAGCTCATGGTTGATGTATTTGAACAACAAATTATGTATTGTTGTTCTCAAATGCAAGAACCTAAATTATTAATTGCATTGAGTATTCACAAGTTGAGCATAAAATGGTACCCTTCAGTTATTGTAATAAAATTGAACTAATTCACAACTGAAATTTCTAAGAAAAACTCTTGATTAAATCCAGTCCACTCTGGACTTCATTAAGTGAGAGATCTGTGCTGTTACTCCATTAGTTCCTTTCTGAAATATTTCTGTATCACTAAATAACTAGAGACTGTCCAGACAACCTTTACTCTCATTAAGTGATTAATCACTTAAACTGAAACAGAGTATAAAAATTCTAATATAACAAACTTCATTCCTACCTTTTCCCATGAGTTAGAAAACACAGTCAGTGGTTTCCTTTTACTCCACCAAATTGTGCCTAATGATGGAGTTGTAAAAGGTGTTACCAGATTTAGAAGAATAAAAGAAAGCCTTTTGTTTTTTAAATATGCTTTTTCACAGATGCTGTGAAATGCAGTCAGTTTTTTCCTGCTGAACTATGACAGGCATGAAGCTGGATAATCTTTAACTCTTGAGAAATATTTTGCTTTAGACAAGATAATAGTCTTTCCTGATAAACTCTACCAGCTGTGGCTTGCTAAGTTGAATGGTGTCCACAGGGCCTGTAAGGTTATTTTCTCTCACATGCCTAATACATATAATGCACATTCTGCCCTAATAAAGGTACATGAGTAGTTCTCCTCAATTAATTACATTGAGAAAGGATGGGCAGAATACATGCATAATGCACTGCTAGCTAAAACTCCAATATGATTGCCTGTGATTTGTATCAACATGCCAGTTTTTAACATAAAAGTATGAATATCAAGATATTAGAAAGGCAGAATAGGCACCTTAATAAGCTTTCCATCTAGCATGTTGTTTTGAAGACGTCACTGAAGTCTTATTACAAAATGTGCTTTCAGCAATACAGAAAGGTTCCCATCATTAGAGAAGATATGCCAATGTTGGTATTAGTTGAAATAGAGATTTTTTTTTTTTTTTCCCAGGCTGTTTAGGCTGGCAAAAATGCTTTTGCCAGACTGTAACTACTTTATTGAGTTCCAAGTGTATCTTGCATTTCAAGTGGCAACCTTGTTTCAAGCTTGTGGGACACAGTGTATATGCCAGATTTTCCAGTTTATTCTGAGCAAGGTTAACTGAAATTAGACCAACTGGACTAAATTACCCTTTCATATGGAAATTGTGTCACTGTTTAGATGTCAGAATAGGACATGTACAAAGGAGCTTAGTTCTTATACTGCTTTTCATAAAATAATGAATCTTGGAGCTCAGGGTTGAAGATCTCCTAGGTTGGCTTCAGAAACTAGGGAAATTAATTTTCTCCTCATCCTCCCTCTGCTGTACCCTTTGAAAAGTTGTAGTGACTTTTCTCACACCAAAATATGTTGTTGCCTTTTCCTGGAGAATTGCAATGTTTATTGTCAGCACTGCAGTGATGTGTTGCACCAACAGCAGAGGAGGAGCTGGATCGCTTCTGCTCTGCCAAGAATCCAAATATCTGTGGATAGAGAATATTCAGCTGTAGTCAGGTTGCTGTTTTTTGAAGCCTCAAATATCTCACCTGTTTGGTTCATTTTAACTGTTTGGGGAAATTATGGTCACACCATTTACTATACCCCCAAAGGGTGGTCAACTCCCAACTACCACTGATGTAACCTCTCACTGTGATCTAGAAACTTCCCCCAAAAAAGACATACAAGTGGCAAATTGCAAAAGTCACACCCAACGTGTTCACATGGAGCGAGAAAACTGCTGTAGTGATTGTGGAGCAGAGGAGCAGTGCCTGCTCCATGAGAGTCCTCTCAACCAGGCAGCTCCAGTGATCCAGCAGCCTGTCGTTACCTGGCTTTGCTGACTGCAGAGGGTGCTGTATTAGTTTCATTTCTGAGGTAGCAGAAGCATGGGCTGCTTGGGTCAAATCTCCATGCAGATTTAACAACATTAAATAAAACTCAAGAAAGTTTTCTTGGCAGCTGCATTCAGCAGGACAGTGAGTGCTACACACGTAGTTTTACTGGCTAATTTAAAGTCCTAAAATTCTGAATTACATGAAACAATTTTAGTAGACTTTCTCTTCTTTCTTTTGAACTGCTTTATTTAAATGTAAGTAACAACAGCAGGTCTTTTATTCACAATAAAATATAAAGCATGTTCTTTTTCACTGGGCTTATTGTTTTTAGTGAACATTTTTTCGTATTTGTGTGTATGCATAGAAGTCTATTTTTCTGTTTACCTGTCCACTTTCTTAGCCCTCTCCTCTAGAATTTATTAATTGAATACAGTAAGTAGATACTTTGTGCCTCCATTGTAAGATGTTAATCACTGATACCACCGGATACCACTGATAAATAGCTCCAATACAGTTGTTGGATAATACAAACCCTTATTCACCAGCCTATGTTCTCACAGCTCAGAATCATTAATTAATCAAATAAACATCCTCAGATGCAGCAAATACTCTTGTCTCTATTCTGAAATCAGTACTGTATGAGGGTATGATCTGTTCAGTGAATTTAATTTATGAAAACAAACTACCAACCTTAACACTTATTTGTAATTTGTATATCTTGCCTGCTTCTTGGGCTTGTTTGTTTAAAAAATGCTCTCCAAACTAATCTGTTACTTTTCTTTCTTGTGCCCTTACCCTTTCCAAGGTTACGCCTTTCTGCTGTTCCAGGAAGAAAGCTCTGTACAAGCTCTGATAGATGCCTGTCTGGAAGAAGATGGAAAACTTTACCTATGTGTGTCAAGTCCCACAATCAAGGATAAACCAGTAAGTAGCTTATGCCATGACACTTATGCTGGTTGCTAACCCATTTGCTGTTACTCTTTTCAGTTAATAAATAAATAAAAAATACTTACAATTAATTACTTGTCATTTCCTGTTTCTGTCCTTGCTGTTACATTGAATTGACTTTCTGTATCAGCATAACATGGCTTTATCACTTGTTTTTTTCTGATAAATGCCATGTTCAATTAACTTTTATATTTGGTACTCCTGGTATGCATCAGGAGTGTGCATCCTTTTACAGTGTTAACTGTAAAACAATGGAGTGGGGATTTTTCATCTATATGATTTGAGAGAAAAGAAAGCCTTACGCGGTGAAATGAAGAAACTTACACCAGCCAAATTAAAATCCAGATAGCATCAAATATCCTCTGTATTTCATTAGGTTTTTTAATCATTATTTTTTATGCATTCAATAGCTACTCAATTTATAATTTAGGCCTCATTTACCTTATAGAATCTATGGGGTAAAATCAACTACTGCAGACAGCTATAGCAGAATAAAAGACATACAGTAACCTGTTTTTGTTGTTCACATCTCTAACATTCTTTAATGCTGGTCTTTTTTGTGCCTATGAAGATACACAGATAAGGTGAAAACTACAGACAAATAAGATAAGATGAAAAATGTGCTACCTTTTGAAAGTACTATTAAAAATCTTGCACAGATGAATGAACAACCCAGGACTGCAGCACAGTGAGCGGGCTTGTGTGGTTCCTAGGATCAAAAAAATGGATTGATGAACAGCTTTATCTAAATAATTTCTGAGCAGTTTCTTTCTATGTAATCTAAAGATTTCTTATCAGCTGTGTTGCTTGCTGCTCAGTAGGAATAGGCATTCACATATTATACAAATTCCTTTTGTATCCAAGCACAGAAATTAATTTTATCAGCTCATAGCAGTGCTTTTAAATTTGTGGATCACTGTATGTGATTTCAGGAAAGCCAGAAGCCCAAACTGCAACTGTAACTGCACATATATGGTAAAATGTTCTGAAAGTCCTTTCACAGGTTTCTTCCTGTGATGACGGTTAGGGGCAGGGAATTAATGAGCATAGGAGTTTGTGCTGAGGAGATTTAACTCAAGCCTGGCCTCTAGAGGTGGTAAATGAGTTGTCCCCCTTCTTTTGGACACTTAGATAAGCTACATTCTCAAATTGTCTTGGTGCTTATACCACCAATGTACTGCTTTAGAAAAATTAAAATTTTGTTTTTCATTATAGAAAGATTTGGCGGTTTTTTCTTAATTTTAATTAAGTGGCCAAGTTCCTCTACTAAAAGTGATCCTTAATACAGGTGCAAATTCGACCTTGGAACCTAAGTGACAGTGACTTTGTGATGGATGGCTCTCAGCCTTTGGATCCAAGAAAAACTATCTTTGTTGGAGGAGTTCCACGGCCTCTCCGAGCTGGTGAGTAGAAGGAAAATGTAGGACATGTAGCAGATTAAGTAGAAAAGATGAGGAAAGATATATAGTATCTGTAAAAGAACAGAAAATGGACCCTGTGTTTTCCAATGATCACATCTTGCTTTCTAAGACAAGGAGTATCTTCCTGTTTACAAAACACAGTGAACATTTTTTAGCTTTTAAATAGGTTACTTATTAGGATTGCCAGTAGAAACAGTTGTCCTCAACTTTGCATAATATCCTAGAACTTGGCTGATTTTTTGTAATGTAGACCATCTTAATCCTAACCCTGATTTGTTTGCTGAGGTGCAGACAAGTTTCTCTTTCCTTTGACTAGAAGACCAGACCCTTTCCAAACCAACTCCAACCTCAGCTCTATGATTTCTCTTTCCCTTTTATTCAGCCCTTACCTTAATTTTTCCATGGAGCCATGGACACAGCCTCTCAGCTATTGTCCAGAAGAAAAATTTCTCCCAAGCCAGGTCTCTTGGTGGCCTCACGTGGAAGACCATTTTCCAGACTCACTCCTAATGTAGCTTCTTTCCCTCAAGTTTTTTTCTTCACCCTTAGCTCTTTTTCTTCACTTTTATTTGCAGAGCCATAGACAAGAGTCCTTTGCTCTTGGTCAGAGGGAAGATTTATCCCAGCCCAGGACTCCCGGCAGTCCCCATTTTGTTTTGAAGGCCCCATTTGAGCACTGCTCCCAATTGTAGCTCATTTCTTTCTTCTAATCCTGACATTTTTGGTGAGCCAGTGACAAAGTAATGAAGGAAGTTAAAATATTTCTCCTGGCCAGATCTTTTGGCAGCCCTCGCTTCTGTTTATACTCCCTTTTCATCTTCCCTCCAAGGCAGCTGCATGGTTTTTCTTTCTCATCCTCTCAACCCTAATCCTAATCCTGGGAAACTGTAGTAGACAAGGCCTCTAAGTCACTGTCTGGAAGACTTTTTTTGTAGCCCGCCTGCAGTTTCCTTCAGCAGCCGCTTTCCAGCCCACAGGAACTTCAGCTCCTCACTTTATCTTTTGCCTAATCCTAAATCTTTTGGGAAGCCGTACCAATGTGCCCCAGCCATTGCTGACAGTAAGATTTCTCTTATTCCAGGTTTCTTGGCAGCTTTCACTTTCCTCCCCATCTTAAAATAAGGCCCAATTGTAAGGTGGTAATTATGTAACTAGTAACAATTAAACATTAGCTCATTTCTAATGATGGCCTTTATAAAACTGTATGTCATTTTGCCTGTCTTAGATCACTTTTGAAAACTGATGTCTTTAAATAGGTAACTTCTCCAAAGCAGACAGTTGCCATTTTTTCTTGTTTGCAGCTTTAAAGGTCTGATACAGAAGTTCTTTCTATCTGAACACTGCGTGGATTCCTTGCCCTGGAATCCTAGATATTCTTTCTCGATTGGCAAGAGTAACTTAGTGGAATTACTACTGTAAACATGCTCCTGATGTTTATTCTGTACTGTCACTTTTTGATATCATTACCCAAATGATGATTCCAAATCATGAGAAAGCAGAAGAATCTATTAATCACTGCATTATGCTGGTAGTTTTTCCTTACTTTTTGGAGCAAAAGTATTACCTGGTTTGGTAGAATGAGTCAGACATGTGTTTGCTTGTTGAAAATGGACAAATTAGCATATGGTCTTCCCTGCACACAAATTTATACAAACACATATACCTACTCAATTTACTAACGAGAATTTTGTGAGAACTATGAGAATTTAAATATTTAGTATTTGGGGGGGTTTAATTTTATTTTGGGTACTTAAATTGTAACTTGCTACAGAAAGTGTTTTCACACATTAGCACTAGAAAATGGCTGACTTGGCAGGGCCTGTACAGGTTCTTGCATTGTCCATCTGACAAATGTGTTGCCTATGAGTTTTGACAATGAGCTTGGCTCAGTGGCCATACAGCCTTGCACAGTTTACACAGCTCTTCCCCGCTTTCTTCAGCCTCTGTACTACTTCATTCACTTCTTTCCCTTAACTTTCCTTCTGTATATGTCCTCAGCCATGCATTCAACCTGTCTTATTTTATGAATGACATTTATAACTTCTTTAGAGTTATTCTTAATATCATAAAAAGCAACAAAGCATTTTAAAAGATCCGCAACCAAGATAATATTCTACCAAAATATTAATTTAAGTTGCACCTAAAATGTAGGCTTGCTTTAGCTGCAGGAACTTCTGATGTTTCACAGGTTTTTGTTTCAAATGTGAAACACATCTTTGATATCTTTTGAACCTTAGTACTTAGGGCAAAATATTAGATTCTAAACCAGGAATATAGCTAAATGATCTTACATGTAAACTAGCCTTAAAAGGCCTACTAAGTGCCAGTGTTTTCATATGCAATATTGTAAATTCTTGTTCATCTGATATCTACTGTAACAGTGTAATGCTGCATTTGTTTCACACTTCAGTCACACCAAGTTTTTACAGATTCTGGTTTTTGCCTTTATATTTTACTGTAATTCACGTAAGGTTGATTCAGTCTGTGTTTCAGTTTGCAATTTTAAACTTTGGAAGACAAGTCTGATAAGGCAAATAGTACTTTTTTAAATGCAGCAATCCAAATGCAACACCATTATTTGTGTTAAATCTATTATATTTAACAATTGACTTCCTGCAGTTGAATTGGCAATGATTATGGACCGTTTATATGGAGGTGTCTGCTATGCTGGCATTGATACAGATCCAGAGCTGAAGTACCCAAAAGGTGCTGGCAGAGTGGCTTTCTCCAATCAGCAGAGCTATATTGCTGCTATCAGTGCTCGCTTTGTCCAGCTCCAACACAATGACATTGATAAACGGGTAAGTAAAATAGCATGTAGCAGAATGGTTGTTACCAAACTGTACAGGTATTTAAAAAATCATTATTAGCATTGTGTTGGAGAACACTGTAAATTCTGTTTTTCAGATGACATTTGTCATTTTTTTAACACTTACTTAAGCATCTAAAGCAGAGTGAAAAAATACTTTAAATATCTTAAATAACTGTTCAGTGCTAAACCCAGAAAATAGTTGATTGTAAGATCATTTTTCCTTGGTTCTCTGTTGAATTCCATAGCATTTCCCAACTTCTTTCTCCTTCTTTATATGTTTGCTCATTGTGCATCAATGGCTTTAGTTTAGTGACTACTTGTGTAGCTTCTGACAGTTTTGCTATTATTAGGCACCATTTTCTGTCAGTAGTGTAGGTCTAGACTTGAAGTCCCTAAAGCACAGGTTTATTTTAAGTAAAATAGGTGATGCTCACCTCAAAAGTCTTGAGAATTATTTAACTAAAACCAAATGCCAAGAGATGCTTGATAGGCAGAACGGGGGAAATGAGATGGTTTTGTTCAGTCCATATGAAATCCCTAAAGGACTTTTCAAATGCAGAGTGAAGTTACGGTATTCACTGAAATTTGACTTGAACACATTAAAAGAAAACATTAATTACTTTACAAAATTTTTTTTTTCTTTAGACCTTCTGCCTTCACCTCTTGATTACACATACAAAAAACACCCATGTCTTTGAGGGCTCTGCATTTAGAATTATTCAAAAGAACATACAGCATGCACTGCTGCTATGTATTTTTCTGATAGGGATGGCTTGTTTTTCCTTAATCTGGCATAAATTGTTTCTCCAGAAGTCAGTTTAACAGGTATTGGGTGTGTCTATTATGTGCCGTATGCATATAAATCCACACAGCTGCGAAGTTCAAACTATTTTGACTTTGTCTTTACAAATATGAATTGTACTTTTTGTCAGATTCGAGGAGGTCATGGAGTTATAAGGCCTCAAACAAGTTTTGTATGGTGCTTTACACCATATTACATTAACTAAGACAAGGCTGTCCCTAAACATTTCTTGTCCATTGGATTCTGAAAAAATCTTACAGGCAGATTGAGAAGATTACTTTTGGAATCTTAATCGCACGCTGAACCCTTACATATCAGCCATGCTTGCTAGGGGATTCTTTTTAAGCTTTAGGGTAAAGCCACAAAAGATGACTAGCTAGTAATTTTTTTGTTAATTTGTTCTTTTTTCACTTGGTGGACTGATAATTTAAGTTTATTTAATTATCTTTTATCTGTTTTAAAATTTATGTTTTAGATTTATGTGTGAGTTTGAAGAAGAGCGAAATCTCTTAATGAGTCCTTAAATCTTAGTTTTTAAATCTAATAGATTGAAATCCCTGAACTGTACAGCAAACATTCTTAAAATTATTTCACTAGTAACCAATGCAAGAAAAGATGAGGGAGAGAGAGAGAAAGAGACTCTATTTGAGACCTTCACAATTCATGCTTGGGAAACTTGATTAGGTGGGGATCTAGAGCTGTGCTGGACACTGGACCTGCTTTCTTCCAATTTCATTTGGACAGTGCTGTTTTATTTTACATGATGCTGCTAATTTTAGTGATATGACATCTGATATGCAAAATGGCAGTTAGTCAGACTTGTTCCATGCAATACTAGTAGCAGGGTGTAATTAAAAAATAGATTGGCAGCCCTAGCTGTTCCTTAGGTGAGAAATATAACTCACTTTATAAGCTTTACTTCAAAGGAGTGACATTTGTTGACATGTGATCAGGATAAGCTGAAGTACATTCAGCATAAAGCTTTTTTGTAGAATGTTTCTTGTCTTTCAGCTTAATATCTCATTCTATGTTTCTTTAAATCTCTATGAATTGAAGTATTGTTACTAGAGTAAGGTTTTCCTTGCAATATACAAATTGTGCCAGACTGGCACTTGTACAGTTACAGCAACATTATTTATAATAAATGTATACTTCAGTTTTTTCTATGTTTTCTAGTGCAGTTGACTGTACTTAAACCACTTTATAAATAGCATCAGAGAGCCGTAAGAATTAGACATACATGAACTCATGATTTCCCTGGAATGAATGAACACTCAATTTAAATGTGTAGGCACAGTTCATAGGAACAGACTCAACTTCTGTAATAGCATTATTGCAAGTGCCTAGTCACGCATCAGTCCTGCTGTGTTTGGCACAAATGCTTTAAAAAAAAAAGCATTCCAGCCCCAAGTTGTTTACAACTGAGTGTAGGACAGAAGTCAGCAGCTCTCCAGCCTATTAGTAATTGAAGGCAAGGCCCCAGTTGGAACTACAGTGAAACTTTATTGCACCTCAAGAGCTAAACATCTTTAGATAGTGATTTTTGCCAACAAAAAAGTACATTTAATTTTGTTTAATTTGAATCTCTTATTAGTCTGGTCCTACATTTTGCAAATCACAAAAAAACCAGAGACAAAAAAAATCTTCTGTGGGAAAAAACCTCTGAAACTCATCAGACTTCTGAAGTTCCAAAATATAATTTTGTTCTTTATAATTTTTTCTTCCTAAATGCTGCTCTCATGGCCTGCCCCCGTAACTCTATTCACATTCCTGGAGTTTTCTTAGTGGAAGAATCCTTGGGGATGCTATTTTTACTGTACTTCCATCTTAGTGCTTTCCCACACCTAACTTTGCCAAGGAGTGTTGAATAGTTATGAAAGCATGACCTTCTTTCTTGAGATTTTCTGACAGGTAAAGTGCTTCGTATGAAAATTTAACTACCAACCTCTTGGGTTAATCCTGCATCAGTTGAAAACCTTCAGTAGAGCCAGAAAGAATTAAAATATTGGGGTTTGCGTTCATGCTTAGCGAAACTATGAAATGTTCTTACAGTTGTTTTCTTGTCCCTGTTGCAGGTGGAAGTGAAGCCATATGTGCTGGATGATCAGATGTGTGATGAATGCCAGGGCACTCGCTGTGGTGGAAAATTTGCTCCATTCTTTTGTGCCAATGTTACCTGTTTGCAGTATTACTGTGAATACTGCTGGGCCAGCATACACTCTCGTGCTGGGCGGGAGTTCCACAAACCACTGGTAAAGGAGGGAGGTGACCGGCCCCGCCACGTTCCGTTCCGCTGGAGCTGAACCCCGGCCGCACCCAGCAACAAGTACTGGAGTAAATAAAATTGAGTGAAAAGAGAGCGCTGCCTCAGGGCTTAGTGTTCTGGAAATCTGTGCATTCGTCCTCGACTTTAATGAAGATATGGGTCTTTTTATTACTATTATTATTATTTACAGTCACATTACTGAACTCAGTGTCCAGTATAATACAAACCGGCAGAGTGTAACTGTACTGATTTTTGCACTTTGATTCACACAAACATCTGCTTGGTACCTTAATTTCCTACACAAGACTTGTCACTAGTGACATTATGTAGACTGCCATTCTCATCAGTCTTCACTGGGCTGATGTGTATGTGATGAAGATTTTTTTATTGTAATTATAATTATTTTTATTTTTAAACTGGAGCATGCACTTATTTTCAGAAATTTAGACTTGCCCCTAGCAGATGACTTACCAAAGGTAATATTCACAAGTAGGTGGCAGATGTAGCAAAAACTTAAACAGATATTCAGCAATCATTAGTTTGGGTCATTTAGAATAGTAATAACCCTTAAAGAAAATAAGCCTTTAGTTGCTCTCCATTTTGACTTGTAAGGATGATACCTCATAAGCTGGATCAGACTTTTTTCTTTTGTTTTGCTGAGGGTTTTTTTTTGTTTGTTTGTTTTGTTTTGTTGGGGTTTTTTTGTTTTGTTTTGTTAGGTCTTCTAGTGTTATGTAAATGTATGCTGCAATAGCTTTTGCTGCTATTAAAATGGTATTACTAATACCATAATACTCTATTCAGGCTAGGGTATCAATTAAAAATGAATATGTGATTAAAATAGTGATGGCTGCTGAAAGGAGATCAGTATAGCATACAGAAAAGCTTCCAAGGAAGGTCAATATTTTTTGACTGCATGTTTACTTAATCAGGTTGCTGCATGCAATAAATTTTATATATGTCTAATATAAAACCTGCCCACAATGCACAAATTATGAATCTACATAGGCTACAAAATGCTCAGTAACAAAAGAAATTGATTACTGACTGGAGGAAGGCATGCCTCAGTAAATGTAATGCTTCTGAAATTAGGATCAGCCCATTACAGAATGACCTATATTACAACAAATATAAAAACTAGCTGTAGGATATTCTTAAAAAAAAATTTGTGGATGGTAGATGAAGTACTTTGCGGTGCTCTGTTATATATCGTGCAATTTATTTTATATAGTAAAGTGATTATGTCTAGTACTGTGATCAAACTTAACTGTTAAAGCCTCTGTATCTGACATTAACACATTTTTGACAGTTCATAACAGGTACATAAACAGAAATGAGCTCTTAGTTACAATCTCTCTCCTAATGCTTGCATCATTTACGTAGCTGCAGACCTTGTCCAGAAAACCAAAGAGCTCATGCTGGCGTACATACACTACCGATTAGATAGTCTGTCAAACTAATAACCTAGGCACATTTAAGAAAGTTAGGAAAGTGGTGCTAAAGAAATGTCTGCATATAAAAGTAACATGAGATGTCTGCTCTGTGGATGTGGCGTTATCTCTCTAATCCCTGGATGTATCCTGTGAAGCTTGAATACAATTAAGACCTGCTAACACAGTGGACATTTTTTTAGCATGAACTATGGGGCTGCAGATAGCATATAAATATAAACACACTTGGTATACTAATGATTGTGAGAATGTGTACACTATTTTTTTTTTCTTTTTCCTCCTTTGTTTTTGCAGTTCTGGGGACAATCTGACTGGATATGACACCGCATAGTAGATTTAAATGTTCTGGGTTTTGTTTGTTGTGATGTCCTTCTTTGTGTCTAATTTAGTAAGTTGGTTTTCCCAATGTTTAGTTGCAAGTATTGGCTTTGAAAGGATTTTTTCTGTTTTTGGAGAAAAAAAAAAAGAAAAAATAGTTTTTTACTGGTTTAAAATGCTTATTATAATTATCCCTTTTGAAGTTACTTCTGGGCGGTTTTGTGATATTGCTTTTCCCAGCCCAGGTGTCTTTTCTGTTTTTTTTCATCTGTACAAGACATTTTGTTATGCACTACTTTTTGTATCTAGACAGTTTTCAACAGTCGGCTGATGATTTTTTTTAAAGAAAAAGGCATGCTTTCTGACTGACATGATCTTTTGCAATACCTCAATTTTGAAATATAGGAAAGAAAATGATATTTTCTAAGTAAGTTTATTCAGAAAAAATATATATTAATTTAATTCTGCAAGAAAAATGATTTAACAGATGGGTAACTTTATTTTTTTCATGCTTATTTGAGTTTTTTTGAAAATGAAGAAGTTAGAGCTTTATAACTGTAATATTAAAGATCATAGCTAACCTACAGAAGTCTACCTAATTATGTGAAAGAAGTAAACCTTTTTGAAGAAATACCCCTCTTTCATGTAGAAAAATACCCCCAGAGAGAAAGAGAGCGAGAGAGAGAGAAGCTGGAAAATGTACAATATAGCATAATGTTGGATTAAATCTGAAACAAAATCATCATAAAGGACAGGTGTAAACACAAACTCCATTTGGTGCTGAAAGTTGTGAATAGAAGGTGAAAAAATATTTTCCCTTAATTTGTATATTTATAATCAAGTGTGATTATGCACGACTGACCAGAATTGTGAGAGTTCTTCTGTTTGTATTTTTTTAAAGAGAACTTTTTTTAGTTTATTAAATTATGACATGCTCCCTTTTGTTTTGTAAATGAATGTGCCCCTGAGTTGTTAATATGTTATATTAAAAGAGGGTCCTTCAAAAAAAGTTATTTTTTAAAATATGGAGTTCTGAACTGCAACTTGACTAAGAAGCCCCTGGGTACAACAGGTCCTATTGTGGCCTTTTCTGATGTGAGACTTGAACTAGTCGATTTTTTTGAAGGCTAACCTAACCTCGACTATTTGTTGTTATGTGCAATACTGTTTGTACTGTTTGTATAAAAAAAAAGAAAAATGAAAAGAAAAAAGGCATAAATCTTTATTGCAGATTTATTTTCATTGCAGACTTTAGACATTGTGATTCACTAAAATCATTTTTCTACTGTCAAATATGTACCTTTTCTTCATGCTGGTATTTTTTCAATAGTAATGTAGCCTTTGTACTGAGACAAATTTTCATTGTTATTTTTAGAAAGATTTTTTGCTAAGAAAAAAATTAAACATATTTACATATTTTTCATTTTTATTTCGTATTTTCTTTAAGGAGTGCTTTCTCAACCATTAATATAGTTGTTTCTGGGAGAGACTTTCATATCTGGTCAATGTCATTAATATTATTTTGTATTTTTACTTGGAATAAATTAATTTTATGATGCTGATTCTTTAAAAGTTTATTTTTTTCATTTTCAGTTATTTTTGAAGCTAAAATCTTTGTAATATTGTTACTAAAGTGTCTAGTTTTTTGAAATGCAAAGCTTTATGTATTAACTTGCTGATGTGGTTTACAATAGTGTGGCAATGATGAAAACGGTTATGTAAAGTGATTGGAAAATTGTAACAAAGAATTGGGCAATAAAATGACAGAATGAAGCAGAAAAAACATGATATTTTGAAAAGCCTTTTCCTTTATCAAAATGATTTAGGGAGATAATAGGGATGTCACAGTACCAGTTCGCTGTCTAGATTTATACACCACCAGTGTTGATGAAATACTATTGCCGTTATAAGGAACTAAATCTATTGAACAATGGGTTTTTGACCCTGCCCATTCAGCATAATTCTTCATTACTTTTCTTGTCATGAACTCAATAACCTCTCTTTTTAATAGCCTTAGATTGAACCTCCTAAAATACATATTCTTCATTGTATTTTGCCACCGTGTGATTTATTTAACGAAATTGCCCCTTTCCTGCACAAGTCCCTCTCTGCATGCGTTTCTAAGTGGCAGCGTGGAGCAGACTGTCGGTGCCCACAGCATTTTCTAACCCAGCCACCCCACGCGGGTGGGAGCTGCCAAGTTAATGCAAAACACTCTCTGTCCATCCCCTGGTAGCAATGCAGTAACTCATATTGCCACCACGTCTGAACATCCGTTCAGCTTCTTTGTCTTTCTCTGTTCTTCTCGGCCTCTCTTGTGTCTTTGTCCTTTTTTTCTTTTGTATTGGCAATACCAAGGGCCAGTATCAAAACACTTTTCACCTCCATTTACATCACCTTTGTTTCCCTATGCAGCCAGAAGAAACCCCTTCCTGAAGGCCAGTGACTCTGTTCTGGCACCTGAAACAATCCAGACTAAAACTGGTGTTGCGTAAATAGGGCATACAATGACTTTCTCTAGACAAAACTCTTGCTTCCACAAGTTGCTGATGACCTTTTAGACTTAACTTCTGCTGGAGTGTTAGAGTGACTCGTCCGTGACTTGTGGGAAGAAATGTGCCCAGAGTTGGTCTATTGTGTATCCTCTGTGTGTTCAGTTCTGTAAGTAATGTATAGACTAGATCAAATAGTGAAGTAAAATTTAGACTCAAATTAGGTACTACTGGTTGGAATGTACACAAATTGCAAACAAAGGAGATTAAGGAATGAAGAGGGAATAAAAAATTCCTGCTAAGTGGTACAAAGTTTATGCTTATATTTCTGCCGACATGCTTGTATTTTATAGCCTGCTAGCAAGGCATGGGCTAAAACAAATTGTATTGCAAATATGCAGTTAGCAAATAACTTTGCTGATTTCACTATCCGTTAGAGTAGTAAAAAAAAAAAGAAAAAAAAAGAAAAAAAAAAAAAGGCGCTTAACTGGGAAAAGCTCCCATGTTAATATTTCAGTATTGTGACATCTCTACTTGCAAGGTATGAGTGAAAGATTAGTCACAGATTTGTAGAAATGTCTCTTTTGTTTAATCTGGCTTGTATGTAGTTGCTTTTATGCTAGTTTGTATGATGTCAGCTAAACCCTTTTTCTTTTCCTTCCTTCCTTTTTTTTTAAACAGACAAACTTCTTAATCTCTGCTGCTATAGTGTTCTATCATACCATGGAGTATTTTGTATTCATGTTAGTGACTACTCTATACCCCAAATGGGTAGCTGGTCAGAAATCACATTGGTCACATAATTCTGACACACTCAAATTTACATGACAAAAAGTTCATCAGTAAGTAGAAAACCAGGGTGCTAACAAGAGATAATTTTTGCTCTTTTTTCTTTCCTGGATGTAGTTCTGTTGGGGTATAAAGTATTAGATATTTGTAATTTTACTGTCAAACTAATGGACATAACTTTTAGAGCATTCACAGCTAAGATCTCTGTACTTGTTTTTCAACTAATTTTAAATGTACTGTATCTTTTATTACATGTTCTCTTAGATTGTTTTTGCTAGTAATTCTAACAAGGCTTCTTCCTTTTTGGCTTGGACTAATGCTTGTATGGAACTGCAGTACTGTGACTAAACATGGAGCTCAATGCTGCTATTGCTTACAACTGCTTAAACTTTGTAGTTTGGACTTTATTTTTTTCTGTAATAACTTATTAAATATAGTTGTATGAAGTACTGATATTTGTCATCCTTTGCACATGCTAAGGAAATCTTGGGATATGCATTATGGGAATGTAAACTAGATACAAAACCCCCAAATCTTGTACTGGAAAACTGTTTACACTAGATAAAGTTAAGCAAAGACACACCTTACATGCACACAAACTGTCTTTTCTAGTTATTTTATAATGCAAGTATATGGTCCACTTATGTATTCTCTCTAAAATGGAAAAGCCACCTTAAAGTATTTATTATGCTAAACTGAAGGTAAACACAAAAATATATATGATGGAAATATTTCTGGGAATGTAGAATCAAGTGCCTTGAGGAAAGGAACTGTTCAATTATTTTCTTTGAGCTAAAGAAAAGTTGCTGGCTAGCATACTGCATGCTTTTATTAGCAGTTTAGCAATGGTTGCAGGTGGAGATTAGACTGCTCAGTTAAAAAAAAGAAAAAAGCACTGCAACAGAAGTTTGTAAAGGCTTGTTTTTTAAGAATAGGAGACAATTAAAGCTCAGCAATACAGCTCTTTGGAATGCCATAGAACACTTCCTTGAAAAAAAAGTGAATTCTTCTGTATCAGGGCAAGTGAAGACCTCAAGAACAGTGCATGGTCTATGTCACTTCTTTCAATATCTACATAAATGCAGCTCAAGAACCCTGCTGGAACAATCAGCACTAGAAATTACAGGCTGACTTGTTTTCAAATTGATAGTGAATAACCGTAACTTTCAGGAGAATGGTCTGCTGACTGCTCTGCCAGAAGTGCTTTTACAAGGCAATGATCTGCAATATTCATTCTAGGAGTGAATGAATGTATGAGAAGCTGTAGGCTTCTCCTTACTTCAGAGCTAAATTTGAGATGGGAGTTCTTAAAAACACCTTCCAATTAATTGCTCAGTGTAGCTTCTCACTGTACAATGTTCCAAGTCCATCTGGACAAAAGTCAGTCTGAGTTTATCCCCTCCTCAGTTAAAAAGAACAGTTGTGGGAAGAAGTGCAGCCCCTCTGGACCTTCTAATCCCCAATCCTTCCCTTCCTGATAAAGTCAGCCATGCTGCTGGCAAGGTACACTGCTACTGACAATTCCCTTCTCCTGCTCGTAACAGCATTTACCTCAGCCTTTGCCTGCATTAAAAAAAGGTTGCAGTAACTTAATTTAAACCAGTGCACTTAAGTACAAAAGGCTGCATGTCCTCTTTTGCTTCTGGTTGGTATTGTTTTATTTTGGCAAACTTAAACTGAACTAAAATAGTCACTTGTGATTATTGAAGTGTATTAAGCCTATTTAGACATGCTCTCAAGCTAAACATTTTTGTACTCAAGACACCAAAGCAACGTGTCCCCCCTCACACAGACCTGCAGAAAAGCCGAAGCTTAGCTCTTAAAAGCCATAATCTGCTTTCCTCTGTTTAGCAAAAGATAAACAGCATGAGCACAGGAGGAGAATTGCTGCATTCTCTCCCAGGGATGAACCAGGAAATGGGTTTTAAAACAAGAAACCTATGTAACCTGTTTTCATAAAAATGTTACAAGCTACTTGCAAAACCCTTATAGCACACAATTCCATTATGAATGCAGGACAAAGTTGCATGCACCAGCTGCACACACAGACGATGCCTCCTCTCTCTCCCCTCAGGCAAACAAGTTTTTGCAGTTTATTTTGGGGTGACAAACTGCACATATAGCAATTAGAGAAGGAAACATGATAGAGGTCCAGAAATCTTCCCCCTTTTCCTCTTTTTGAAGGAGAAATAAACTATCAGCAAATATAAAGTCATATGGCAGGCCCTTGGCAACAGCTGGGACAGAATTTGTGCTGTTCCATTCAGAGCACAGCAGCTTCCCATGGTACATTACTTGAGTACCATGGGAGGCACCTGGGGCTAAATCAGTAAAACCAGGTATCCTTTTAGGAGCTTAAGTGATGTTTATTTGCTACCAACGTCTTAAAATCCCCTTTGAGCTGCTGCCCTAGCATTGCTTGGGCCTATGTTTCTGTGAACAGGAATATATAAAACTGCTTGTGTCGTAATACTTCTCAATTGTTTGATAACCCAAGATCTAATTAGATTATCAGGGTATTCCCCTGTATTTTTTTCCACCTGCAGATCTAAATACAGAAAGCACTTGCAAACTTATTTATCAGCCCATGTTTCACATACTGGAGAACAAAGGTGTATTTCTCCTTCTCTATCCAATAGCCTGAGTGGTCAAAACACTTGAGGATATCTATATTTTTTACTATTATATTTTTCAAAATTTCCTGCACTATGGAGCAAGAACTAAACCTATTTACTCATGGTTGTGGCAACTACTCTTAACTATTTTGTGATATGTGTTTTGGTCGCTACCAAGTGAAGAAGAATGGTCTCTGGAAGAGCATAAGCATCACCATTAAGGTAAATAATCAAAATGGTTGTTCATAAAATTGTATGTCACAAGATCATTCCCTCTGATACACCTTCTTGACTTCCTTGCCAGCTTCAACATGCACCCATTGAAATGAAAGTCTGAAAGAGAGATAGAGCTGGTACAATTCATATGCAAAAGATTTCTCCAAAATAACTGTCGAAAGTCATGGCAAAGATACATGATCTCAACTCATCTGTCCTCCAAAATCTTTGCCTTTCGGAGTTATATAAAAAGCCTCTAATCTCATTGTCAGACTACAGAACATGGTCAGAGTCAAATAACAAACATGAAATTCTAGGAGATGGGCAAAATCTTGTTCACAGTGTGCCTAATTCCTCCAACTGCCTCGTGCATATTGTACTCAGGGCCCACAGAATCACAGCATAGACACACGTGCCAGAAAAGTCCTGCTGGGCAATCTAACTGTACCTTTCTTACTTCTGACTGGACCTGCATGCTACCATTTGTAAATGGGCAAATTTCAGTCGCTCTGGCAGAAATAAGCAAGAGTATTTGATTATTACATTGAACTCAGAAACAGGGCAAAACCCACAACCAACATCTCCTCCTTCCGAAGTGGGTGTCCAAGCCTTTCAGTTAATAAGTCATTCCTATGCTCCACCCTCTCAGTCCAGAGAATCTTGATTTGTTTTACATAGAAGTGGAACAACAGAAAGCAAAAGCCTTAGTCCAGTCACAGGCAGTATAATGCAAGTAAACACTGTTTTGAGTGTGCGACACTCTGTGTGATAAACCACCCTGAAAAGCAACTAAATTAGCCCATGCTAAAGCACCTTAAGTATCTCTGCATCACATTTACTTACAGGGGCCTAACTCAAGGACTGGGATTATGCTGTGGCCACCACAAGCTAAACAATTAGACATGGTAATGCTCAAGTTCAACATCACCGGCATAATGTTGTAGATTCAGCTTTGAGACCTAGACTTGTTTTTCCTTTTCTCAGTTCAGATTTTTTTTTAAAATATGTACATTAGGTGCAACATTAGGTTGTTCTATTCAAAGATGCTAAATATCAATGCCAGACAACAGCAGAAAATATATACTCCTACAAACACTGAAAAAAATTTACCTGCCGTACAAAGGAAAATGACTCTCAAGTCTTGAAGAGCTGAAGAACCTGCACCCTATGAGGCAAAGCATAAAACAATTGATAATGCAATCACACACCCTCGCACCCCTCCATGCCCCTCACCCCAATCCTATAAAGGACAAAAAAGCAAATCCAGAAATAGAATGTTTTAGCACTTTTCTGTCAAGAGAGTTTAGAGGCAGAGAAGTACATTACTTTATGGCCATGTAATGAAAGCACTACCCTCAGAGCAGGATAGGATATAAACGTGACAAACTGTAACGGTCTCTTGCTAATGTTTTCTTCTGGAAAAATCCATCAGATAGCAGGAAATTTCAGTGCTAAAACTCCTTCAGTAAAACTAATTCAATCACTGCCCTGAAAAAAGTTTAGTATAGACTATATTGCCAGAAGGCCAGAAAAAAACCTGGTCATCGAGATAAGACTTACTGAGTCTGGAAATCTTTACACCATTATATAACCCAGTAACTTCTGTAATTAACTCCCCGTTGTGTAATGGCTGTTGACATATAATCCTCAATGAAACTGGGGGTTGTATGAGACAAAGGAAAACAAATGCTAAGATACGTGATATCCTCTGCATTTGTCAGACTATTCTTACACAACATATTAAAAAAACCCTTTAAATCTTAAATTTACCTCCATCCTGTGAGTCTTAGCTGCACTGAACAGAGCCTATAGAGTGTAGAGTACATGTATAAAGTAAAAGGAAAAGCAGCAAAGTATGGGGGAGGATGAACCTCTTCTGCAGCTTGACTTTTTTTAACACAGTGTCTGTGACACATAAAAGGACTCTTCACACACACATAGCTCAGTCTGCCTTTGACAGAGCAACTGCAGCCCTGAGCTGAAGATGCCTGCCACTGCCCTAAAGTAGGACAACCACTTTTGTTTGGAAAAGGATGATAAGGACCATCATTTCTGTCTTGTGTTTGATTTCTTGTTTCTGAATGACATATGAGGGCACATAGGTGACAATGGTTTTTCCACTGAGGAGTGATGCCAGAAATAGGACAACACTACATGACATTCTCCTTTTACTCTTTTAAATACTACTCAAGCTCATGCTCTCCTAACCTAGTTTGAGTACAATTTAGAACTACGTTTATAGCAGCTTTTCCACTCTGGAAACCGCTTCCACTTGCAGAAAGGACGTTCTCTAGTAATTAAGTTGTGTATCATAAACTGCAGTATTGCCCCTGAGAAAAACAGTTTGGGCTAAGCCTGCCCGCTTTTGATCCCAATTTCCTAATTATTATGGATCACCCTCTTCACTTGTGTTTCTGTCAAGTGTGAAGAGTTCATGGGGATTGGTTGTATTGGTTCTTTTCACGGGGGAATTATGCTGCATTTAAAATGCTGCAGGAGGTAACGCAGAGTCAGCAAGTCGCAGTGCCCTTCTCTCAGACAGTCCTCTTAAATCATGCTCTGAAGGAGGGATGTAACAGAAATAGCATTAGCCAGAAGTGAACACTTCATATCAAATACTCAAGCTGAATCTTTGCCCAATTTCCAAACCAATTCCAAATGCACTATCAGGTTAGAAATTTTGGGGGTTTTGTCATCCGTTTTGTGGTTCTTGCAGTAACAGGACTGTGAGAACAACTCATTGGCCCCAGGAAATGGAGTCAGTGGAGTCACTCAGCTGCAGTATGCAAATTCTGAAAACTTGGTTCTCTCAGCTTCCTAAAGCTCAGGCTGTGCAGCTGAGCCAGAGCCATGTGACTGTGAATCTGCCCAGCTCTTGCTAAAATGGGTTCTCCCTGGCTATCTCCAGCACACATACTGTTCCCACAGACTGCGCCTGTCATCACCAGCTGTACCACCTGCTTGGGCTCCTGGGGCCCTTCTGCAGCTCCTCCTATTACCGAGCCATTTACTCGTAATAGCCTCACCCTGGCAGTGGGACAAGGCAATCGGGGAAGATGCTGGTTCTCTCTGGATCTGAAGAATATGGTATCCCTTCTGAGGCTTTAGAAGGTGCTGATATCACCCCTCTGTCAGTTCCACCTCTCCCCACAAGCACAGTCCCAGACATGCTCTAGACCCTTACATATACCTCATATCATCCTTGCTCTGAAGTATGAACAGAAGCCTCAAGTGCACAGCTGAGGAAGGGACAGAGCAACACCTCACTGGGCTGTCTGATGCAACCCACTGAGCTACATGCTCCTATTTATTCTACAGAAGCTAGGAAAATGTGTCATAAACAGAACCCCACTTCTTGCTACTTTGCTTGGATATTTGGGGTGCACTGGGGAACAGCTGTGGATTTGCTGACAGAGAAGACAGTAGTTCTGTCAGTACAGCTGACAAAAGTCCGCAGCTACTTGTGGCTTCTCCAGCTGGAGGAAGAGCTGAAGATGAGGAAGTGATCTAGGATGTAGTGGGGAGAGAGGTGTCCAAGGTGCTCATTTAGCCAGACCAGCTCTGATGTGAAGTTACACACTTAGCCGTAAATGGAAAAAACACAACTTCCCAGGAAAATCTACTTCTGCCATTCTCGCATTTTGACCTGAGTCAGGCTGGACAGTCTCTGCTCTTCAAGGCAAAGATGTGGTTAAAAAGGAAGAGAAAGGACTACACTGTAGGGCAGTACTCTCTTCCTATTACAGGCTCATTCTTCCACAGCCAAGGTGGAAATGGCTGATGGCCTGCAGACATTTCCTAGTACAAGTGAATAAAAAAAAGATACAACAAATCACTGCCCAGAGAAAAGAAGAAACTCCCTCACTTGTACAGGTTATGGTGCAATACAGTGAAGGATCCATTTTTTTAAAAAAAAATCAGGACAAGGAATAGCACCTTATATTTAAATATATTTCCCTTACTTACAAATGTCCCAAACAGTTCTTCCTCTCCCTCAAGTTTTAAGATGCTATATCTTCTCCACACTGCCCTGAACAATATTTATCTCATGTATAGCATGGAGCTGATGTAGCTTCATGTTCTAGTTCAAAGGAGCTTACACATTTCTCTCCCAATCCTGGTGAAAAAGCAATTCCATTTCCAATACCTCTCCTGGCTCTTACTCTGTACTGCCCTACTTTGGCTCTGCAAAACTTCCAAACTTTGTGGAACAAACACCCAACTTTGTGAAAGTGTGTGTAAAATTTTTGCCAATTGTCGGGGCTACACTTTCATGCAACCTAAATAACGAGTCTCAGCTTTAGCAACCCACATTGCATGGCCTCTCAAGTAAACCATCCCATGTTTATTCCCATCAAGGTATCTATCCAATGCATAAATGACAGATCCTCTCAGGATGGAAGCTAAAGCAGATTTGCTGTCTGTGCTGACAGGGCAAAGCAGGCTAGCAGTTTTCTACCACAAGAGAGTGAAGCAGAAATGTTGTTAAATTTGGAGGAAGACTCCTGGGAGCCAAGATTTGAACAGCTATAGAAGCCAGAAATTCCCCAGTCAGCAATGCACTTTTAAACACAAGCCTGACTGACCAGAATTACTTATGTGCTTAAAATTACATGGATACTGAAGTAATTGCCAAATTGGGGCCAAGAGCTATATCTGGCATGGTGAGCCAAAACATTCTCTACCCCAGTATGTACCAATGTTCCTGCTCTTGAACCTGCACAAAGATCTGTGCCATTAACATGTAACTGAAGCCCTTGACTGAAAGGCTATGAAGGACCTATTGCTAAACATTAAACTAGACATTTGTCCACCCGGACAAAGATCATATGCATGCATGTGCAGCTCATCAAAGCCAGATGTAACCTGTAAAGACAAATGAGCTGGCCAGCAATCCTCTCAGATTTTCCGGACAGCTGTGTGCGTGCTTTCAAAACATACCCTGATGATACCCAGGACAAGCAGATTTCAAATCCAACTTCTGAATGAGGACACGAACCTCGGGCTGAAGGAAGTTCCTCTGGTTTGTTATCTGTTGAGCCTTTCATCTGCATTTGCTCCTGGCTGATGTAACGACACCTCATCAAAATGGTTTCTAAGAATATCAAATGCATCACTCAGAGCGCCTGCCACATAATTCAGAGCTGAGCACCACAGCACAGGGAATTAGCCCTTCATTTCCATTTGTGGCCCTTAGATGACAGAGTTGTTAATTCAGCAGTTCATTTCGGAGAAAAATCTAATATCTGCCCCTTTTCAAATCAGGTGGGGAGATGAAAATTAAGGGTTGGCAGATCAAGCAGACAGACTGCAGGCAGAGAGATTGCACACAGAGTCAGGATGTTCTCTGCCATGATCCTATTTATGAACAGCGAACATGAATTCCTCCTTCTGTCAGTAGAGGAGAAATACATGAAACAGTGACAATATCTGAGGTCACAGCTGCAAATACCTTTGAAGGTGAAATTGTTGGTGTGGAAAAACCTTTAGTACTGTCTTAATCAAATTTCACTGTAGGGCCAAACCAAAAAAATAAAAAAGGATGTAATTAAAAATTAAAGTCCAAAACTGTTCCTGAAAATTCCTACTCAGCTTCTGCCTAACCTTGAAGTTCAGAACCTTGTCTGAACTCTCTGGCTGGCTAAGTTGCCTAAAGGTGCCTCTGCACAGACCCAGAACTACCTGCCCTGGCAAAGCAGAGTAGGTCACTATATAGTAGCTGCCTGAAAAGTACCAAAATCTAAAGAGCAAGTGCTTTTGTAGACCTGCATTGCATACTTTCATTTCCCACCAGCAAGCCGCCACCTTTTCTCACGGCTCATAAGAAGAGCTTCAGTTACAATGACATATTAAAGAAAAAAGAAAAAAAAAAATTAGATGACTGCAAGGACACACAGGTGTGAATTTCCACATGCAAAAGAAGGGCAAGATCTCAGGTGTGCTGCTGTCCACACCACTTCCTCCTAGATAGTCCTGGTGAAGTTGCATTGCCAAATATGAAAGCATTAACTGCCGTCGATACTGGGCAGGTTCAGAATTCCCCAACCACCCAACAGGTATCCAACAGCCTATAAAGATGCACCTGACCTACTGGGTATAAGAGATATTATTAGCTGCCCCTATATGCACTACAGGTAAGTGAATGATGAGCCTGCCTTGAGGATCAGGAGGTCTAGTGACCTGGTGTTATTTCTCAAAAACTTGCAATTACTAGGAATGCTTGGTAGTGAACTAGAAGGCAAATTAGCATAGTCCACCATGATGATACCAACAGAGTATCTAAACTTGGACCACTCCCATGACAGAAATACTTTCTCTGATTACAGAGGACATGCTGACAGTCCCAAATCTTCTGAGGGATAACACACAGACCACAATTTTTGTGTTGCACCTGTGGAATAATTAGTGACACTTCCTATGTTTAAAGTGCCTTGTACAGGAGAAGTGAAGTGAAGCAAATTGTATATACTCTACCCATACTTAAATGTGCCCTCCTATGATTATATCAGGTCACTCTGTTTATTAAAATATTTTGGGGGGGATTTCCTTTAGCTTTTAAAACAAAGAAATTAAAGGCCAGTGTAATTGCAACAGTGACTGTCTTTGCAGGTGCTCCTCATCACAGCCTGGCACCAATCAGTGAGAAGAAATTTCTGACTGCACTTATTTCCCACACCTGTGCCACCAGGGCTGACTTAATCTAATCAGTGCATGTTCATTTGCTGTGTCTTCTGCTGCTGATCATGGTTAAGAAGTTTCCACTCCATAGACACTTAATTCTATGTCTCTGCCAGAGTTCCACCTATCTCAGCTCTTATCTGTCTTAATTACTACAGAATGCAATCTGACTCTACAAAAAACTCAAGTTGGAAAAAAAAAATTAATGAAGTAGATCAGCTGGTAGAACTGACATGACAAGAACTTCTGGAGAAATAAAGGTCATAAAACGTAGTCAGACCAAGCATCTCTTAAGCAATTTAATTTGCCCCTCTCACTGTGCCCTAAGACCAACTGCGCTTCAGAGGAAGAACAGAATTTCATGGCAGGGTTTGTATGTTTCCTTGCTCTTTATGCTGACTGGACTCTCACGTGCTGTTGTGATAAAAATAATAGAAAACAAAATAAAAGAAGGAATGGAAAATTTATATAATTCTTCAAAGGAAAGCCTATTTTGATCTGCTTGTTTTACAGCCTAAATATTACCACAGTGTCAAGCTTGTCTCCCTCAAGGCACTTGACGGTTAAGTTTTGTAAGTAATCACAAGTGTCTGCTTAGGACAGGGAGTTCTTTAATTTTTACTAAACTTCTTCTAGGCTTTAGGTGCTACTGAGACATGCAAGTATCAAGCTAATTTGATTTCTAGCAAAACAATTTGACCACTCACACTGCAGCTCCTTCAGACTCAGCCACAATTCTGAAAGCATCTTGAACATTTAGAACGTTTGCAAAAATTTCCGGTCTCCTCCCTTCCAAGAGAACACTCATCAGCAGATAGGGAAGAGCAGTAAAGACTCCTCTTTCTCAGGCCAGACTATAACTTCACATTCAAAGTCCGTGCTGCTAATTGTCTTTGAAAGTATTTATGTTTCATCAGTGTCTAAAGGCCCCAAAGCAAAGCAGAGCTTTGTTAGGCCTGGCATTACATAAGGCAGAGAGAATGAGATTCTGTCCTGAAGTGTTTTCAGTCTAAGTACAAAGCACAAAATGAGCACATAAAAGTAACAGAAGGACTGAAAATAAATTACTTGTCTGAGATCTTATAGCCAGTCAGGAATGCACTGGTCCCACTCGTAATTCTCAATAAAGTCAGTCTTTTTTTCAAAAGAAAAAACTAATTAATGGTGATGATCTCTTTCTGCCTCCATCTCCATTGTAGAAAACACATATTGGTATCATGTAATTTCTATACTTGACAACTACAAGCATATAAGGAGCTTTAATTGCTGGTTCTTTCTCACTGTGTGAAGAACTGAGGTTGAAAGTCTGACCCCTGTTTGAAAGGACTGTGTTGGGTAGAGAGGTTATGAAGATTTCACATTTAACTGGCTCTCTATCCCCAGGACTGGATTTTATTAGGTCAATGTTTCAAAGACATGTCTGTGATGTCCAATAAGGACTATGGCAGCATTCAAACAAAACTTGTACTCAGAAGAGCATAATACAAGCGGCTTCTTCTCAGAAATATCCCATTACACACACACTCCTTTCCAACTGAGACTGAATTAGTCAAACCCCATTCAATGCCCTTAGGTTAACCCTACAAACCCCTTTGGATTGCAAATCAGATTGGCAGAAGCTGGAAGAAAAGGTTTGCTCAGACATAAGAACAACTCAGGCATCCAAGTTCACAACAGTTATGACTCAGTCTGGCTCAGTTTCTGTTAGGCAAGTTAAAATGCATTGTTTGTACCAAATAAAGCATAAATAACAGCACTGTCTCTTGCACCTCACTGCTGTTGGAGCTGTAGGACACAATGCCCCCCACCCCCGACACTCACAGAAACTTCAGCTTCCTGCTCGTAGATTTTCTCATGGGGCAAGGCTGGGCTCAGTGATACAGGGGACTCTTCAGGCAGCTCTGACTCTCTTTATCTTGCCAAGTCCTAGAGTCAATATGGTGAGACTGTTTCTACTCTTCAAGTTGGTCTGATCCAACCGCTCTTTTTCAGAAATGATAACAAAGTGGTGCTCTCATTAACACATTTGATGAATTACTTTAAAGGATTCAACCCTGACCCTTGCATCAACCTTTTTGCTCAGCTTTGTTCTTGGAATAGGAGCTAACAAAGCTGATTTGCTCATGTTCATGCTAATGTTCATGTGCATTATCATTCCTTTGGCTCACTGGGCAGGATGCTGTCATCTTTTTGAAACAACAGGGATATTCTTGATTTACACTGAAAAGAAGATTAAGAGAAAATTGTGTGATGCGATGTAATTTGGGGGAAACAAAATCCCTTCTCTTCGTTTTTTTCTGGTATCCCCTAGAGAGTCAAGAGAATGTTTTTCAAGTAGCTGTAGGTAAGTAGCAATTATATTACCAGGATGTTTTTTGCACTTTAGCCAAAGGAAGTTTTGCTTTAACGTGCATAAAATGAACAGTCAGTGATGCAGAGACACAACTGCAGTCTCTCTTCCATAGGGAATCACATAAAATCCAGACTACAGCGAGCAGCCTGATATCCTTACACACTCACTCTCACATTCTTTACTCCCTATGATACTTCAGATTGTGTTGCATGGCAGAAAAGTTTCAGGGTGAAAGGAATTCCACACAAATCCACTGATATCCTAGTGGGCTGCAGGCCTTTACACTAACATCACTGAACAATCACTCTAGTCCATAAAAATGGAAATAGGACTCGCACTGCCATTTCCCCCTGGTGTTCCAGCTGTGCTCTAAAAGAAAAGGACAGCAGCTGGTATTTGTGCTCTGTTATGCAACTAGGATGAGGAACACTTATTTTGGAATCCAGCTTTTGTTTAGGCATGACAAAAATACCAAACTGCTCAGAAAGGAAGTTGCAGGCGTACGAGAAAGCTGAAATTAAATGCATAGAAGCACCAAACCTATCACAGTGAGGAACCTCTGCTGGCATTTCCTAAGGTGAGGTTACTCACAGGTTTGGACCTTTGGCCTCATTTCTAGCCAAAGGGCAAGACACAGACCTGGGAGTCTTAAACATCATTGTTCCTGAGCATGTGTTCTCACTACCACAGTTAAATGAGAAGTATCTTGAATTAGAACTGAGTAACTCAGTTACCCACTTTAACTCCCAATGAACTCAAGTTTCTTTACTGTGGTTCCTCTCATTTCAAGAAGCTGTGGACTCCAGGTACCGTGGTACTCCTGCACTGTGGGGTGTGTCCCACTGCCTGTGTGACTGTCCTGGCGCTAGAGTAGGTAACCGGACTGTTGCTGCAGCGCTGCAGAGACCTGCCCTCCACTCCCCAGCAATGCAGCAAAACGGCTGTTGTACCATCTAACACAGCAAAAAACTGCATCAACTGCACCTCACCACACCTCCTCCCAGGATGTAAAGCCTCAGACTTTCTAGCTTCCAAAGTTTTGCTTTAACTGTATCCACCAACTTCATCTTTTTTTCCCTACTTATGTTTCAGAAACTCGGGCAGCAAGAACACACCACTTACCAATACAGGACATCTCCAGCAGTAACAAATGGACTACTTTGGAAAACATAATTGCTGGGTTGGGGTTTTCAATACATCTCTGAAAACATAATCTCTTATGTTTTGAGTCCTTACTATGCTACCACCTACTAACACACAGACTCACCCAAGTGGAACTGCTCTTTAGTCTCACCATGATTAACACCTGCCACAGGAGATGTAAATTCCCCAGCAGCTGTGAGTTAGGATTAGAACAAGGTTGAGGTTTTCATGTTTGGGTTGTTTTTTTTTCTTCGAATGATGAGGAAAACTAAAGAGCTTTAAGAGACATGGAAGGCAACATTTTTTTCCACCTTTCTCTTTTCCCATTTCTCAAACACAAGAGATTTTTTTTTTCCCCTTTCAGAATTTGCTTTGGAAACTTCAAATGCTGACGGGGAAATTTGTTGCAATAACTTTTAGAGCAATCTCCCTTCCTGTACTTCAAATTTATTCTACCTTAACTACCTGCATCACTAGGTACTTCCTAAAATACAATTTACAGTTCATGAAACATTTTCTGCACATCTGCAGAGAACTTGCTGATTACATAGTCCCAATGCCTTTTTGCAACTCCGCAACTAACCTGGATGAAATACCTTCCCTCGACATCATGTTTCCGAGCAGCCAATGGTAATTCCACAAGAATTATCAGTCCTCCATGGGAAGCGAAGAGATAGGACTCAGCATTGCCAGCTCCCAAATATTTAGGGGGATGTTTCTTGCTCCTCTCATCCCCCTGTAAAGTAGAATCAACATGTTTACACAAGAACCTTGAATTTCCAGATATAATTCTAGTCCTCATAAGGCCAGATAAAAGTTTGAAATAGTGATGCCTAACATTTTTGTTATTTTGTGAACTGCTTTACTTCAAAACTAGTGTCTGAATCTGGTGGACGTATGGGTTGTGATATGTGGAAATAGCAAAATTTTATGTGTATGACATAAAGAAAACTTGTATCCGGATTACAAAACACTATTCTAGTGGAAATCTTAGGGTATTGAGTTGTTGTCGACATAGACAGATCTGAATGCTTTTTGGTTACCTTGAATTCCTCTGAGTGCTAATACACAAAAGTTGATATACAAAGCAAGTATGCATCTGAAGTCTCTCAGTATGCAAGAGATCTACTTCTGCCATTGTATCCTCAGCTTCAAAAAATCCTAATTAGCAACCAGTCCAATCTTTTAATGAGTCTGTTACATCATTTAACTCTGCAGCCACATGCTGTTCAGATTGCCATTCCTATTTTAATGTGAGTTAAATTGGGGTTTAACTTTTACTCATCTCCTAACTTTCTCAGCTGTGAATAATCCTCACAGCTCACTGATTTGGCTGGTATTTGTTACCTGGGTCACGCTACTAAATTGCTACTACCTGTCCTAACAAGCCCTCTGACTGAGACAGCTGACAAACCTCTAAAAACAAAATGAAAAGGGAAAACAGCAACAAATTCTCCTCAACTTAATTGCGTGGTGTGAAAAAGGGGTTACCTCATCAGACCTTGTAATTTTCACGGATTAATTAAAGGATAATGTTTGCTGCAGAGGAGTTTATGAGGCAATAAATAGCTTTTGCGGCTGATTAAGTGCCAAAGCAAAGCTGATAAGGCATCTAATAATTGCAAAAGCCATTTAGTGCCTTGAATACATATCTGCCACGGATGCAAGTCTTACTCTGTGACAGATCAGCAGCAGACTAACGAAACGGAGAGGAGCCCTCCTTGCCTTTAGAGACCTTGGGTGCGTAACTAGGAAAATCCGCAAGGTGTGCAACTCGGCCCCAAATCCGGGCTGATCCTCACCCGGCAGGAATCCAAAAAGCCGCAGCTGAAGCCGTCCGTTTTGCTGCTCTGCAAACGCTCCAGCAGCGCAGAGCCACCTCCCCGGGCCCCACCTTGCCGGGGCCTGCACAAACCCCCAGCCTTGCCCGCCTTGCCCCGGGGTCTGAGGCGAGGGCTGGTTTTTGGGCACACAGCGGCAAACCCGGGAGGGGGATGAGATGGGAGGAGGGGGATGAAATGCGAGGAGGGGGAATTTGAGGCCGGCTTGCACTGGGCAGCGACGATCAGTGGGATCTCTGAGGGCAGGGGGCGCTGGGGGGATCCCACCCCGTGCCCAGCCCCGGCGGCCAGCGCGGCCTCACAGGCGCTGAGGTCCGTCCCTCCGTCCCCTTCCCCCGCGAGTGCGGTGGCAGGAACCCGAGGAGCAGGGAGGGACTCGTGTTTCTGAGGCCCTTTCTTCTGTTATGCCATTTGGAGTGTGAGGTATAGCGAGGACACGAAGGCAGGGAAGGGTTAGGCTGGGTATTAGGAAAAGGTTCTTCACCCAGCAGGTGTTTGGGCACTGGAACAGGCTCCCCAGGGAAGTGGTCACAGCACCAACCCTGACAGAGCTCAAGAGCTGTTTGGACAATGCTTTCAGGAACGTGGTGACTCTTAAAACAGTTGCAGGGCCAGGAGCTGGACTCGATGATCCCTTTCCATTCAGGATATTCCATAGTTTTGTGATAAATAGATGCTATAATAATTGGCTTTTTGCAATGAGTGGCCTTTGTCTATGAAAGAGTGGGGGGGTTTGGTTTTTTGGTTTTTTTTTTTTTCCTTTTCTCTTCTTTTCTCTCTTTTCTCTGTGTCATTTAAACCTGAAAATTCATAGCTGTCTGCTTGGTTGTATCCCGGCGCCAGCTATCAACTACTGATAAGAGATCTAAATTGTTACTAGAAGGAGTTTGAATATGCAACTAAAAAGTTACTGGAAAAAGTTTGAATATGCAACTATCTGTTAATTCCGGGAAACCACTGAAATTCCATTCAAAAAAGTTACGGGAAAAGGTTTTGAATATGTATAATTGTTTATGAATATGTATAATTGTTTATGAATATGTAATACTCCAGGTGTATGTAAAGCAGGTCTCCGAAATCACAAGGTGTGCTCTTGGCCGAGTGCCAAAAGCACCCAGCGCTGTAACCTTTGCTTTATTTCCTTTGTCCTTTATTGTCCTTTATTAAACTGCTCAATTTTAACAGGAGAGTGAACTTCGTTTTTCACAGTTTCATGACTCTGTGAAGGCAGCACTGGCTGCTGCATCCTCAGGGCCGGTGTTGGGCCTTGGAGCTTGTGTGGAAAGGTTGTAGTTTCTCTCTCAGTTTGTGCACAGGTGCAAGAAGTTGTTGGGCATTCATAGCCATCTGCCACTTAAAATCATTTGGACTTTGAGACTGGCTGGTTTGTTTTCTCCTTTGGGGTGGCACAGCAGGCTCCTGTGGTGGTGGTCAGAGCTACTTTTCCTGCGTAAGTGAGAAGGGGATGAAGCAGCACACACCAGGCTCCCAGGGGTAAGGCATTCTAATCTCTTCCACAGCAGTACTGCGGTGGCTTTGCCAGCTGTGACCACATCTATATTGGAGGCAAAAATACGGCACAGTGGGAAACTGGAAGAAATAAACCAAAGAGAGCCAGGGAAAATAGGCTGGCAGCAAGTGCATCCCATGTCCCTTCCTCCTCCTTTGCTTTCCCTGCCCCTACACAGCCCACGTAAACGGTCATTGGCATTTTTTCACTCTCCTTGCTTTGTTTGCTGCCTTGCTCTTCAGCTGATAAATAATAGGCACAGCCAAAGAGTGATGCAACTTCTAACTGTGAGAACACAGGGTTCTGCATTTTATAAACAATAATTAACTACTGCTGACTGTGCCGGCCCATGAGAAGCCTGAAATGCTGATCACATCTTGCAGCTCTCACCAGGACAGCAAAGAAAGCAGAAGTATCAGCTTTGAATTCTGCCACGTTGTCCTTTCCAGCTTGCAAATGAACTGATTATTAAACTGATATGATGCCTAAGTGGGTGAGGTTTAAATTAGTTGTAAACAAAGAGAGACACTAGTGGGCTGGCACTGACTATTGGTTTTGTTATTGTGCGTGATTCCTTCCTCTGCCATCTCTTGAAAACACATACTCTTGAATATGAGCATGGGCCGCATTTTGACTTTATGCCCAGAAGTGAGCTTTGTCTGTTTATAAAGGTATCCAAGTGTGTCCAGATGAACACGAAATAGCACCTGAGTACCTAAAGTTTAATTGACAAGATTGTTGTGGTTTGTGAGTGATGCTATTTGCAAAATAGAGGCACCAAGAATGAACAGTTGCAATGTCCCAGAAATGTTTTGTAATTTGGACTGTGTGGAGGCGAGGGCAGCATGGAGAAATAGATCAGAATACAGTGCAGCATTTTCCTAAAGGCACACTTGTTTTGGTAATGCAAAGTCAAAAGTCAATTTTGCTGTTAAGTGAGGCAGCTCTGATTCAGAAGAAAGGCAGGAATTGGAATGTGTTGTTTTCTGGGAGTTGATGTATTTTTAATGTCTTCCCTCTCCGGCTACAGCAGAGATCATGATAAATTCAACTGACTTTTTTCAAGCTCCATTCTTGCAAAAACAGATTTTAACATCTGCGTTAGCTCTTCCCTTGGCTTACCATTACAGATTTCTACTTGAAGGCTTTATTTCTCAGATGCTGGGCTGTGACTGATAATTAAATCTCTGTAAGTGCAGTATGAGTCATGAGAAACAGGGTCAGAATACGTAAATGTGTATCTGGAGAGCGCAGTATTTACTTGGAGAGAGCTAACACAGAAAAACAGCAAAAAGCACACAAGTTAAGCACACGATCTGCTTGGGCCGCTACACTGAGCAGTATTCCCATTTTCTCAATGGAGCATCTAAGCACCCAGCCTGCATAAACTGTGAAATGTAATTACCCTGACATATGGGAAATTTCTGGCAGGCACAGCCTTGGCATGGATAGCACAGCATAGCCCTGCAAAGGCCCCTGGAACTGGAGTGTATTGGAGACATGGCCAGCATGTTCCGATAGCTCAGCTGTTTCTGAGCCTCTGACTGAACTGCAGAGTCGCTCAACTTGCTGCGTCCCTGCAACAGTCATTTGGCAGGATGCAGTGTATCCTTCCTTTCTCCCCACTCCTGCAGCTTTTGCACCTGAGGCTGAATTTATGGGTTTGAAGTTTCTGCTCTCTGGATCAACTTCCTTCCCTCATCTGAAAAGGGAAATTGAGCAGTAAATGTTTTCCTTTAGCATGTGGAATTTTCCTCTTACAACTTAGCAAATCCTGGTCTAAATTTTACTTTAAAAGAAAACTCTGAAGGTCATCATCTGTAAGAGTTTGTTTTTGTTGATTACTTGGTAAATTGTCAGAGATACCCAACTCCAAGTTAGCTATCCGCATGACTGAGCTAAGAAAACAGAACAAGTCTTTACCATGTGGCCTTTTTAGTGTTTGACAGCCTTAAGGAAGGATAGATCGCCTAACAAATTTCCTAAACCCATGCGTGCTAGTTTGTGCAGATGCAAAGCTGCTGGGTACAACTGAAGATGGAAAGTTGCAAGTTTGGATCCCAGTGTCTACAGGAAGTTAATAAAAATTAACCTAATAAAAACTCTCAACCTTGGCAAAGGACAACTTTTAGAGCTTCTCTCTTGTCTTCTTGTATATCTACTGCAGCATATGCACAGTGTAAGCATAGTGTATTTAGCTGTTGCCCAAGAAAAAAGATACAGAGGCGCTTGGCACAGACATTCTACTCTTTATGTTAAAGGTACCTTACTGTTAGAAATAGAAGAAAACTGAGTTTTTGTTGTTACTGCATAAGGCTTATGAATGGAGAGGACTTGGTATTATGAGCACCATGCCTGCTCCAACCAGCAGAGCTCTGCCTGTGCACACACAGAGCAGATGAAGAAGAGCATCTCCTGTTTGAGTGACACCCAAGATCACTGAATTACGTCAGTGTGAAGTTAGAGCTCTGTTATCCTGCTCCTATGTGGTCCTCCCAGGAGGGGAGCGGCATTCCTGTACTGGAGAGGGCAGTGCTGTCAGTCTCACACCAAAGGAAGCTTTCCCTTGGCTGGGCAGAATCCCTGAGTCTGGTCTGGCTGCCAGAGTATCAGCTAAATTGTGACTCCTGAACAGGGAGTTGGCCATAAAAACAGACAGTGTAACTGAACAGGTACCTCCAAACCTGCTGTAGAGGAGAATACTGGAGGACTAGTGAAGCCACTAGAAGATAAGGAGCCAACTGGAAGGGTTTCTGACACAAATTCAACGGCCATGTCTTTTAATAGACCACTGAAAGAATTTAAATGGATTATCATCTCTATAAAATACTTGTATTCAGAGAACTGTCCTTGAAAGTAATTAACTTAAATGTGATTTAAAAGGTGAAATAATTTTTACTCTAAAGCATCTCTCTGCCTGGTTTAAAGAAAGAACTCCGTCTTCCAAGTGTTTGATTACAAAGCAGTTTAGCACAAGTCAGTTACTGCTGTGGTCCTTAAAAGCTTTAAAGCTTGCCCTATGTCAAAACTCTAGTCACTGCACACCAAGCTAGATTTAACACTATGTTATTTACCATTTGTAAGCAAGTTAATAAAAGCTTTGGTATGTGAATATCTTAGTTTTCCATAGTTTCTAACATGGCTTAAAAGTTGCCCTACTTCTGCTTGAATTAAGACTTAACTAGAAATATGTGCTCTTTGCCTTACAATCTGCAGAACTATGAGGTAGTAGGAAAGGCAATGGTAAATGTAAGCATTTGTCTTTAAATCTGGCACTCTTAAGGTAAAAGATAAGATTTGTAAAGATAATGAACTAAAGCAAAAGAGTCAACTTGAACTAATTTGAGTTAAACTAAATCACTATGTGTACCTTGGATATTCAGAGTAATTTCACTTTCAGCAAGCTTGGAAAAAAAAACTTCCAAAAGGATTAGGGAGAAGGATAAAAAAACAACCTAGAAACCTGCAATACTCGTAAGTAAATTTGCAGAAAGCAAGCAGCTTCCTGCCTAAATGGATTCCAAAGATAACATGCATGGAGAAAGAGACTTGTTAGATTGAATTCTTAGTTAAGCTAAGTACAACAGACATGGCAGAAGGTGTGTTTATGCAGACCTGGTGCATGTTTGCAGAAGGTAGTTCTCGATTTAGTTTTAAGTAGAATTTCAAGCAGTCCTTAAGTTTGCTTTTGAAAAGCAGCATTATGTGTACAGTCGTTTCAAAGTCATTCTTTCTAGCCCAGAATCTGGTCACCAGTAAGAGGTACTTTGTTTTCACAGGTTAGCAGGCTCTGAATCAGGAACTACATTCATTTGGCATCTGGCTTTGGTGACTATTAGTGTTTTTTTGATGCTATTAAATGATGAGAGAGACTCGTTTAATTCAGTGCAAATTACACATAATGCATCAAGCCTTGAGTATGAGGCAGTGGAGCAGGTTGCCCAGAGAAGTTATGGATGCCAAATCCCTGGAAGTGTTCAAGGCCAGGCTGAACAGATCTTGGAGCAATGTGGTGTAGTGGAAGGTGTCCCTGCCCATGGAAGGGCTTTGGAACTGGATGATCTTTAGGGTCGCTTCCAACCCAAAGCATTCCAAGTCTCTGCCTGGTTCTACTTAGTTCATGTTTCTTTGGGCCTCCAGTGACTCCACTTGCAGTCAGTCAAGGCTTAGGCTGTATCCTCATTAGCACTTAAGAACCCACAGTAGGGGCAGAGTTGGAGAGCAAAATGATCAGTGCTCAGAATTGGATGTATTTGAAGGTTTCATTTCAGCCTAGAAATAAACTTTTCTCTTCCAGCCCAGACCCTGGTCTAGTCCAGCTAAATACCCATCAAAGAAATCAAATGCAGTTAGAGGCATTCTAAGAGCTATTTCTTGCTGGAGTTTTGCTATAAATGAATCCAGTTTGTGCACTGAGGGCACTGCACAAGCAAGCCAGATCATGGCAAATGCTCTGCTAGTTTGAAAAGCATAGAAGAGCTCTTCATTAAATATTAAGGTAACAAAACCCCATTTTTTATATACTTGGTGCAGCACTCATGTTGGTTTATATTTCAAAGCATTAATTCACAGAACACTTAAGATCAGTTAGTACATATAATAATCTTGAAAAAATTATTCTGCCTTCCCCTGTTTTCCAGGTGCAGGAGTCTTCTTGATGTGATACCCAAGAGAGCCATTGCTAAAATTATTATGGTTGCATAGCAACCTCAGTGTGATAAATAACTGCTTTAAAACAGTCCTATGCTGTCTATTTCTTTTCCAACAGGACCCAAACAGTTTCTTAGCACTGCACCTAATAAAACTCTTGAAGAAAAACATATGCAGTTTTTATGACTAAACAAGTTTCTTTATTCAAATATCTCATTAATTCTAGGCACTATCACCAAATTACTGCACCAAGTTATCTTCAAGTATGCATTATTCCAGCATTGTAACTTCTCTGCAAACACCACCAAGCCCCATCTTATCTTCCCTGCTTGGATCATCAGCTGAAAGCACAAGAGAAATAGTCTGAAGGTAGAAATTGACCAATATAATACTCATAATCCAGATGTAATTTCCAAAAGCATTAGGTTTTTTATGTAGCCAGATAAGTCTTCTCTATAGAAACAAAACTAAACATGGACAAACTCAACATACAACTTATATATTCCCAGTTTGTTTTATTTTCATGGAATGCTAATTTAGTTACAATCTGGCAGTTCATAACTACTGAAATGTGACATTAATTCATCTCCAATGCTGTAGGACTGTCTTGATTTATATAGTTTTAAAACAATCTTATTTTACAATAGTTGAGGTCTCTGGTGGTTTTTAAGCTCTGATGCTTAAGCACACAGCAAGCTACAAACCTTAGGTTTTATATTTATACATATATTCTATGTATTCAGACAACTGCTGTAAGTTATCTATAATTTAATATTTATAAAAAGTGCATATACTGGTACATATGCACATCTAGAAACACACTTTTACTACTGCCTCCCTTTTTTATAAAAAGCTGCATAACATACAGCCATATTATTCTCACTGCTATTAAAGTCTTTTACTATCTTTGTTACACAATTTTAACTATTCAATTACCTCAAACTGATGTAGGTATTTCTATGTATATTTTCTCCTAAAGAAAAAAAAGTCCTTCCTATTCCTTTAAGAAGCTTTAAGTCATGCATCAGTTTAGTACACAGTCACTTTTACCATGGATTTTAGAATCCTAGACAGTGTAAAATCTACTTCTGGAAAATGTCTGTCTGTATATTTAATTTCTTCTTTTAGTTACAAAAAATATATAGGATTGAAACATACTGAATACATGCATCTCTCAAAGTGGCTATATTCTAGCCTTATAGATAAATTTAAAAAGTACACCCTTGCTAACAGGATGCAAACATGGCCTCAAATAGGCCATTACCTGTATTTAATAGAGCTCATTACATTAAAAAGTTCAAGTCAGCTGTTCTCACAAGATGGTGTCAAAAGACTGAAGAGTGTGATATATTTATAGTCAATATACAAAGGTGGGTGCACAGGCCTAGTGCCATTTCATTATTCAATACTTTCAAGGCTTCTAGGCTTTGCCTCTGGTGATGTAAGTCCTGAAATAATCTGAATGAAAGCTTAAGTTGAAAATTGCTTTTTTAATACACCATAAAAGCAAGTTGTGTTTAAAAGAAAAATGTACACTGAACAACCTGAAGTACTCACTGAAACAACTGTACAAAACTTTTATAGATACAGAAAGAAATAATGGTGGACTTAACTGCAAACACAAGTAACACTTGTTAACAAATGTAAAAACCTGCTTTGTTTTAATTCTTCTACCAAGTAAGAATTTGCAGCTGTTCAGAACAAGTAAAATTCAAACCACCTCACAATGTTTACATTTAAAGTTTTTATACAGTGCAAACGTTTAAGACAGAATAACTTCCCAGTGAAACAGCTGACACTACTTCGTGCCAGTCTTTTGAAGAGTCTTCTTTCAGTAAGTCTATTTACACATTAAGCTAAAGGTTCACTCTATATGCTTTGAAGTTTGCTGAATATCAGCAGAAAAATATGTGAACTAGCAGCAGTTGTATTACAAATACGTGATGGTTACTTTAATGAATGCATAAAGTTTTCAAGACTGTATTCAGTGTCATACTGCTCTTGATCCCATAGTTCTCCAAGGTTTTCGAGTACTGATTTCATTGATGCTTTCCCAGAAGAGGTAGAGGTATCTGCTTTTTCAGTTTTTCCATCCTTTGCAAAAGAAAAAAATTCCTGTTAATATACAGAATAATGTTTTCAGCAATCCAAAATTCTTCAAGTCTGATAATTCTTCTGGGGAAATATCATTTCCTCCTGGTGTTCAGAGAGCTGTCTACTATTCATCAGTCCAACTTAAACGTTCGTGTGATTAAGTTTTACATTTCAAAGCAAAGCTTTTCCCTAAGCTGACTATTTTTGGTAGGTATTTGTAAAAATGTTTCCTTACCTTGTCAAGAGTGAACAGATCAAGAAGCTGCTCTGTTCCCATGCTCTGTAGGCTTGCATTTTCTTGGCTGATCACTGTATTTGCAATATTCATTTTGAACTTTTGAAGACCCATGATCTTCTCTTCCAGAGTTCCCCTCGTTATCAGGCGATACACATTAACAACACGTTTCTGAAAGAAAAAAAGCACACTTAGCTAAAAGGTATCATTTTAGGGTATTCAGGAAAGCATAAGCTTTTATTGTTTGTCATGGACAGTCTGGAGGCAGTTTGGCTTGGAGTTACCCTTCTCAGACTGTACTCAGTCTGACAGACATTAGATGGAAAGCACAAGACTATGCCACTATATAGTAGAGGCATCTTCAGTTGCATCTGTACTCCAGAAGAATTCACTGCTTTTTACAGCTCTAGGGGAAGACTAACAGCAGTCATTCTTGCCCTGTCCAAGCACCAGAGAAGGACAAACCTCTGGGCTGCCCCTTCAGTTCCTTGTCTCACTCCTCAGTCATCTCTTCCTCCACTGAAGTATGATTCTTCCCTCGCCTCTCCCCAGCAGCTCAGGAAGTACAGAAGACTAACCAAGCTGGGGACAGGATAAGGAAGTACACACTTCATATTTGCAAGAAACAAGTATGAATGGAAGCTTGGTAGAAACCCACAGATGTCCTTTCTTATGCATTACAACCTCTCTCATGTGAGTTCAGCAAGAAAAAAGCCACCCTTATGGGAAATGAAGAGGTTTTCACCTGCCCAATGCGATGTGCCCGATCCATAGCTTGCAGGTCTCTCATCGGGTTCCAGTCATGTTCCACAAATACAACTGTGTCAGCCCCTGTCAAGTTAAGTCCTAGTCCACCAACATGAGTGGTGAGTAAAAGAACATCTATAGATGGGTCATTATTAAACCTGCAGACAACAAAAAGTTAAGTATGGTAAGTTTCATTTAAATAAAGAATTTATGAACCTCATCTGCTTTGAGGCAGACAAAAACCCAATTCTGCACCATATAAATAATGCAGTTCATTAAACTTGGCCTCATACTGGTTATGAGGAGATAATGCATACCGGGAAACAATGGAATGTCTCTGCCCAGCAGGGATGCTGCCATCAAGTCGTAAGTAAGTAACTGAAGGTAACTGAGGTCTGAGAAGGTCGTGCTCCACTATATCCAGCATACTCTTCAGCTGACAGAAGATAAGAACTCTGTGCTGGGCCACAACAGCTTCTGTACCGCTTTCTGAAGATCCACCATTCCCCAAACCACAGTCTAGTAGCAGCTTTAAGTAAAAGAACATTAAGGTGTGTCATTAAAATGACTGCAGATCTCACATAAGCATTGACATTTGTTGATTATCAAAAGTAGAAATGAGAGAAACAATAAACTGCAGAAGGAAGTATGTAAATGACAGTCACTTAAATGACAAGAAGGCAAAGTTTGGCTTCACGGTCAAACTACAAAAAATTTAAGAGTCACCAGAAAGCATTTTCTTCACTTATTTAAATTCTGTTGTAAGTAAAGCTATGTAAGGCAATCTAACTTTATCAAGGAAGTAGTCTCCTGTATAATAAATATGAAAAAAAAGATCTGCAACAAGAGGGACAAGAATAAAACAGAAGTAAGGTTCTTCATATGCCAACAAGTTATATAAACATCATTGCCATGACTGTGCTTCCCCTCCCTCTTGAATTATCAGGGGAGATGGGGCATACCCTGAAACACCCTTGCATTCTTTTTCATTTGCTACTTAATTTTATTAAGAAGAGTTTTCATATTGATGAAATCAATATGTTAATATTGATATTACTGTAACATCAGTAGAGACATTTAGGAAATTTAAGGCACAACACGCATCCACTTACTTGTTTTAAAGCAGACAACTTAGGCGCGTGTTGGATATCTCGAAGGGATGAATTCTGAGCTGCAAGTTGCTCTGTAATTCTTTTATATTCTGGATGTTGGGTTGTGAGCACTAATGCTGGATGGTTGCAGAGCTTCCGTAAGTACTGCAGTGCCTTCAATTATTTAAGAAATGAAGTTCAAAGAAATAATTAGCAAGAACACAGTTACAGGAAAAAGGATTAACAGAAGTGACTTTAAATATACGGGTCACTCAGCCACATTCCACAATCTGGACTTTATGGTGTATTTTCATCAGAATTGCACATTTAAAACCTGTATTTCAAATTGTATCCAAACACTGTTACACTCATTGTGATCTTGGTCCCTCTTTCAGGAAAAGTGCACATTTCCCACACTTTCATCTGAGTCTACGATAGAGGAAATGGGTTGGGAGCAGTGCAGAGCCTTTGAGAGTAATTGTTTCCAATTAACCAAGAGTTAATCTACAGTTCTGTAACATCATGATCCTTCACAAATTCAGATCTAACCTTAAGGAAACACTTTGTCCATGTTTTAGAATCTTAATGTTGAAGTGTAACAGCTGATGAAATCAGAATTACTTCCCTCATTCTGAAGTTTTGCTCTCTCAGTACTCAGCTTTTACAAGATCCACAAACGAGCTGAACACCAGTTGAGCAGATCACAAAAATACAAGACAGTGTTATGCTTCATAAGACACAAACAAAAATTTCAACATAATAGCTATATATCACATTCAAGCCACAAATACTCTATTTAGATCATATGGCCACAAATGTCTAAGTTTACTATTTTGATTTTTGTTTTTTACTAAACCTATAAATACAGTTACCAAAATGTATGTACTAGGTAATAGTACATAATAATTTAATAATAAAAATTACTGAAAAAATCTGTACCTGAAATACATGACCTGTAGATTTCAGCTTTGGTTTTTCAGTTTCTTCATTCAGTGAAATTGAAGAAACTGTTTCATCAATATCACATTTGGCACGAGACTTGGCAAAATCTTCATAAAGCTGAACCTGTAGACCAGACAAGAGAATGAGTGTGTTTTTTCCTGACAGAAGATAGACAGTCCTCTTCAGAGTTTAGTTTCAACATAAAATTCTGAATTATCACACATCAAGAAAGCTATTTCATATCTAACACAAGATAAACACTAACAACACAATCTCTTGCCATTTATTTTCTTTCAACTTGGAACGTGTTATTAAAAAACAATCTGCAGATGCCTAGGTGGTGTTCCTGAAAAATGCCTGAAATTAAGCTCAAGAAATACTCTATTACTACAGGACTGGAATTAGTTTTTTAAACACATACTAGAAAATCCTTTTAGCACATCCAGAGAATGTCAGAGCTGATATCAGACTGACACAGGAATACAGAATTCATGCCTTTGTGGTCTTAACTGTGCTGAAAAATAAACTTTCAGCCATTTTTTAAGCATACCTGTAGAGGACTGAGAATACAATAATAATCTTGAATAATTTTGGGTGGAAGATCTTGCAGCACATCCTCTTTCATTCTCCTTAGCAGGAATGGCAGGACTTGGCGGTGCAGTGCTTCCATTGCAAGCACCCCTAGTGAGGGCAACAGCAGCAGTGTTTGAGAAGAAAAACACTTTTTTTCCAAAACTTTCAGCTCCCCCTCAATCTCTGATGTTAGAACTGACCACACTTTTCCTTTTCATTAGCAGTTCTCATTTAGAAGGCTAAACCAAAAACCCAAAGATTGAACATTTGATCCTTACCAGCCTCTTGTTCTCGACTGGAGCTTCGGGCATCTCTGCTTGCCAGGATTGGTTTGCCATAACGAGCCGCAAACTGGCGTTCAGTGCCCAAGAATCCTGGCATTAGGAAGTCAAACAACGACCACAACTCTAAGACGTTGTTCTGAACATAAAAGAAACATTTGATAAATTACTTTCGAAAGTAATAAATTGTTGCAAGGTATCAGAAGAAATTTCCATGTATATTTAAAACCCTACAAACCTCACACTACAACCCAGTCCCCAAGCAGCTGGAGCTTGGCTCTTTTGTCCATCTGAGTTACGGAATACCTCTGCATGCACTTGAATGTATAAATGGACTGTGTCCAACGCCTTAAGCCACACCCTGCATTCTGCTGGTTAACAAAACCCAGGACACACCAGTGGCCTTAGTCCTGGGTGAGACAAGATACTGCACAGGCAGTATCACTGGGATGAAGCGCAAAATCTGGAGATCTCAGAACTGAGTTTCCTGCTAATTTGAATTTCCTGCTTCCCTGCCTGACACTTAAAGAGGAAGTGGCAGAGAAAGTGTTGCTGCCAACTTTTGAACCCCATTAGTACCACAAAATCTGCATTCATTCTCCTATACACAGGTATACCAGGAAAGGGAAAAGATGTTGGTTTGAGCATTTAGCAGTGAAAAGCTGTTTTACAATGTATACTTCGAACACGATGATTGATAAAAGGTTCAATAAAATGGAGTGCAAGATACACCTATTTTGTTTATTTTCTACTATTCATCCACAATAGAAAAATCGGTTACCTGGATTGGTGTCCCAGAAAGAATTATCCTGTAATTAGCAGTGAGTTGTTTTACTGCTTTTGACAGCTTTGTTTTTCCATTTTTTATTACATGTCCTTCATCAAGAATGCAGTAATTAAACTTAATATTTCTAGAAAAGAAGAACACAGACTTAAGTAGCATTTAAAATTCTAAGCTATTAAAAACTTCAGAAAATAAGCCAATTCTTACCTGAAGAAGTCAATGTCATTTCTTACAACATCATATGAAGCCACTATGAGATTGTGTCTTTTCACCTGGTGTTGCAATCTTAAGAAAAAAAATGAGGAGTTAATTGAAGCGTTCCTTACACATGTTATTATTTCAGCCTTTAAAGGTACCATCACAAGTGTTGCTATGCCCACAAACTATGCTTCAGTAGTAGTAGTAGTAGTAAAGCAAATTAAAAATCCCATGTGTGATATTTTACTCTAAACCAGTTCTAAATGCAAGATGGATTACCTTGCTCTCTCAGTAGGAGGTCCGGTATAGTGCAATGGATTAAGATATTCTTTCGAGCAGAATTTGCCCACTTCATCCACCCAGTGTCCCGTGAGTGTAGGAGGACACACAACCAAGGAGGGAAGAGGAACACTGTCCACCAGTTTTGTTCTTGCATATTCCCGAGCCCTTTAAGAGTATAGAACAGAGTTTTAAAAAAATTGTTTTTCACAGAAGAGTTGAGGTGGGACCTTGGGGAGGCCACCTGGTCCAACCCCCCCGTTCAAGCACAGCCACCTACAGTTACCCAGGACTATGTCCAGATTCATGACCACAGATAAGACCTATCATTAAAGTCTAACACAATGTTCTTTGTTTAAGCTTACCTGAGGCAATGATCACCTGCAAGAATGCAAATGGATTGTAAAGTTTTTCCTAGGCCCATGTCATCACAAAGAATTCCATGAAGTTTGTATTTATTGAGAAATGCAAGCCAGTTCACTCCATCCTGAAATCAGAAAAGGAGGAGAGTGCCTCAAGCAAAAACTGGCTTTTTGCTAGTTAAGCTTCAGTTCAAACATCCGTACGTTCTATCACCCAGCACTGCCAAACTAGGAGCTGGTTTCCCACCATAACTGCATCCACTACAGCGCAATCACTAAGAAGTGGGGGGAATAAAGGGAACAACAAACAGCCAAATGGTACAGTGAGACCTGGCTTTGCAGCAGTGGGCTGCCACAGTCAGTGTGAGCAAGATACAGCCCATTGGCCATTCCCAGAAAAAAGCAAAATCCAGAGAGGGGAAAAAAATATCAGTGGAACAGTATAAGAGGCATGCATTACTTCATTTGTTCTTCCTTATCCAGAGTCCAAGATACACATTGCATACCTGAAACCAAAACCTCAAAAGATCCACACGAAAAATGCCAGTACCTGAACAACTCCTACTATTCCATCAGACTAGAACTTTTAAAAGTATAAGCTACTACCTGCTGGTATTTTCTGAGCTCTGCTTTGATTGGTACTGGAATTTCATAGTTTTCCAGTTTTTTTCCATCCAGTAATTGTTCCAGAAAGTGACGTTCTTTAGCCTTCATTCTGATTAATTCTTCGGACATGTTTGGTGGGTCTGGTATTCCAGCCTAGGATAACATTTTTAAAGCAGTCATGTAAGGGCTACAGGACTTAGCCACAGAGGAGAAGAAGAAATTAAACCTCATAATCACAGACATTTTCAACAAACAGACAGTGAAGTTCTGCAATCTTCTCAACTGTATGAATCTAAACTCAGGATTTAAATACTATATTTAGCTATACTTGTTTGATTACTTGCACATCAACACATGCAGGGCTGTAAGGTGCAAGAGACAAATCCTGCCCCAAAAGGACACACTGAAAAGACTGACAGAAATCACACAAAAGATGGAAAATTCTGGTCATGCTTCTAAGATTCTACAAAGACCGAGCTATTCTACCTCTAATCAGAGAGTTTATCTGGCTGGCTAGAGAATCCTATGACATCCACTTCTTTTGAGCCACAAGCTACCATCCAAAGTTTGATGGATTTTTCTCCTACTCAGTAGAATTAGATCTCAAGTGATACTGAAATCCATAGGATGAATTCAAGCAGTTGGAAAGTGTTGGGAGAAGGAAAAACCTGAACCCCTCTAGGTTTGTAGCAGCAGTTTACTTCCTAGGTACTCCCCATACCAGCCCAGAAGCCCAAAGAAGGCATTTGAGGGCCAAATATACTCATTCTTGCTTGCTAAAAACAGACAGTAGCAGCAGAGGCACTGCTATTTTCCCACCATCACATCTTTGGGTCATCCCATTTTTCTGGGCCACCTCCATCTCTAGTCAGCTTTACTTCAAAACCCAACTTACTAATCACTTGCAGAGGGCTCCTGGCTAAAAAATACCTCTATCAAATAATTCCACCATGTACGTGGTTAGTAAGGAAGGGGGATCTTAGTAGTGCCCCAGCAAGGTATTTAAGTACATACATACACAGAGACAGCAGCCTCCTTGTTCAATGATCTGCCTACACTCCCTTTTAGAAGAACTTATCTGCAGTATGAATACTGTGCCAGGTAATTTCAAGCATGTTGTCAACATGCAGCAGGATTGCTTATCAATACAGGTTTGGTCAAGTTGAACCATTTATCTTACAATCCTTCTCTCAGTCATACATTTTTATGGTTGAAGGAATAATCAACTTGAGCATAAAGATGCAGGAAACTGAGCATAGTTAAGTTCCCCCAACTCACTAAATGCTATTCATCTGTTGTTAAATAAAACTCAAAATACCGTTCCATGACAATGCTAGTATTTTCTCTCATTATTAATCTGCTTCACTCTACGCTTGCATATTTAATACAGTTCAGTAACTGATACGGAACTTTCTTAACAAGAAAAGGAATTTTAAGGCAATTACTGCATAACTATGGAAAAGTATGAAGTGACCATGCATATGCATGCAATTAATAAAACAAGTACAGTATGTTTTTAAGAGATGCTCACTAAATTTTATTAAAATAGCTGTAAAACCCCCCAAACTCTAAGCTATATGTATTCCAAAGGACTGTGTTTAAGATGCGTATGAAGAAGGGCACTGGTGCAAATATGCCACTGCAATGAAAATGCTAGAAATTAAGTTATTCTCTGTTCATGTTCAACATCTCAGTGTAAGCACACCAAGTAAGTGCTCCTGTTAAGGCAGACTACTAGTTATCAGATTCTAAGGTTCTATTATGTTAAATTAAAAACTGAGATAAAAACCCATTATGCTGACAACTGTTTTTCATGATTGACGTGGAAAATCTAAACTGTCTTCTATTACCATCTGGTGGTCACATTAAGTTACTTAGAAGGACTGTAGTCCTTGATGAACAACACTGGAAGGTGTCTGAGGTATGCAAGTTGTAGCAGGAGTGAAAGACTGCAGCAGATCTGTACTGATTAAACACTACTGCATCATAATACACAATATTTTGCCTAAATACGTAGGGTGATGCTTTTTGATTTTAAGAACTAGTAATAAGTGACTCTACTTATCTCCACACTATTTCTATGACTGTTATTTTTGATTTTTCTTTTAAATCAGTATTGCTTTTGTGCATTTCTCTTAACAACATGCACAGCAACACACATACCTAAGGAGAGTGCACATATAACTCCTAAAACTTTTAAGACCAAACTAAGAAAAGCAGCATTACACACAAAATTAATATATCTACCATTTGTGTACACAGTTGAAATGAGCTTCTTATAAAAAGAAATTTTCTTTTAACATTAAATTAGAAGATTGCTAACACAGGCTCCAATTTTGCTCATTTTACTTTCAAAGGACACATCTTCGATTATCTGATACGGACTCAACACCTATAAAACTAGTTACTCATTCAGCATTTAGTAAGCCAGAAGCCTGGACTTTGCAGCTGGTGAAAGAGTGGATCCAGGACAGTTCACATACTCCATACACTTACAGCTCAAGCTTACCTCAAGAGGCATCAGTCTAATCAGTGTTGCAAAGCACTGAGTAGCCATAAAACGTACACTGTTCGTCTGATCACTCATTCTACCCAGAACTGGAACCACTAGAAGAACAATGTATGGAACAATACCAACATCCAGCTGCTCCATCACACCTGGAGTGGTTATTAAGGAAACAGTTTTTACCAGTTCAGGTTTGTCTGACAAACATATACCCAGGAGATTCCACACTCAGTAAGTAAGAGTCATTAATTGTTACACTCAGGTGAATGAGATTTCCAGTAACAAAGCAATGCAGAAGCAGGGAAATCTGATCTACCGAATTACTTTCAGCCAGCAAAGTGCATGGTTTGAGAAACTGAATTACCTCCACCAAAACATCACTTGGTAGAGACCATGGAAATGAAAGTTTCTTCTGTTTCTTTCCACAGGAGAAAAAACAGCTTAGTATTTTATTTAATTCCTCCTCTAATTTTTTTCAGGCAACCATTTTTGTTCACCCAAATGAAGCAACAGCAAAGAAGTTTCTGCTTTTTTGAATACGCACACAAGGATACATGCAAGTGCTTCAATTGCGCCTTCTTGTTTGGTGTTGTCATCTATTGCTCCCAGCCACGGTAGAACCTTCTCTAGAAAGATATTCATTGTTTCCATGGTTGCTATTTTGCTCATAACACCCACACAACGGGAAGCCATGTGTCTCACAGCAGTGCTGGGATGTTGAAGGCACATATAAAGATGCGGCAAATGCTGTATTAACTGAATAAAAGAAAAAGGTGTGGGGAGTAAAGGTTAATAAGAATTATAAACAAATTTTAACTACAGAGTCTCTTTAAATCATTTAAGACTGCTTAAAATGGCTCCTTTGCAAGATATAAATGCTTAAAACTAAAAAAAAATATTCAGAAGAAAAAGGCAATTTGAACTTTGAACATGTATTACTTCCCAATACAGATAAAATTCAGAGTAACAAAATATTTAGCATTTCAGTCAAAATGAAAAATTAATGAAGCCCTTAGTTAGCAAAGAATTGTTTCACACGGAAAATATAGTACTAAATACCCATAGCTTTTTTTAAAAAAAGAATTTTTTCTTAAATACAGATATAGATTTAAGAATTCCTTCCAGCTGGCAAATCTGTCCTAGACTCACCCCCTCTGTGTTTAGGCAGATTAATTATTCATGTTTGGAATCTCAATTCTTTGTGACAAGGAAGACACCCAGAAGGAAATCTGCATCTCCCCAGCAGGGTATACACATACGTCTCTGGTGCACGTATGTGTCTTCTTTTTAATCACTGCAGATAAACTTTTGTATGGCATACCTTAAACAGATGGTCAGGTTTTTCCTAGTGTGAAAGTCCTGAAAGACTAGCTTTGATGAACCAAGTTCAGCCTCTTTGACTTTCTATGGATTTTTTTAAAACTGCATACAGTATTAGCACCACCAAAATCAATCTACGCAGTAACTACATGCCACATATATGTGTATATATATATAAAATGCACATATGAAAAAACTCTTTCCATGTCATATGTTAAATGCACTAAAAATCACTTCAGTATTTTATTAAAATAGGTAAGAAAGAATTCCACATGCTTCTCCTCCATCTGCTCAGAATTCTACAGCCATTCATTATACCCATCCTTTCCAGAGTTCTGGCCTATTTATTCCTTGCATGGGAGCCTTGTCATGTATTTTTGCCATCCTGTTGCCCTTCTCTGTGTCTCTTCCAGAGCTACTACACTTATTTTGAAATAGAGTACTGCAGATATGCTAGTACTGAAAACTGTGTTAGATGCAGGCATAAAGATGACTTTCTTGTTCTGTTTCTTCCTCAGCTCTTTTTTTTTTACCAGTACTTAAAACTATCCCAACTCCAGGATTCTCTCCTGAGTAGAAATAGACAGTTCAGAGAAAGAAACCATTTTCTAAATAATCAAATCTAGTCCACCTGGGGGTAAACTGAGGTCTCCATAATTTTCATTCCCTGCACAGGCAGCCTTTCTGACCACCTTCAGCCTGGTATGGGGTAGCCAGGCAGTAAACTGACTTTATTACTACCATTTTGCTCCCATTCTGGCCACACAAGCTGCATGTCAAACTATTGTAAGTCAAACCATTTCAGTCAGCCACACAGTGCTGCATAGCCACATTTTTATCTGTACTTTCATAACAAACAGAAGGCACCATAATATCAGTCTGTTCTCCAGGTTTAGGATATACAGAATTAGAATAAAGCAGAGCGGAGATGCTGATTCCAATGTAACACAATAGCATAAATATTATAATAATGCAAGTGTTGGATACGAACTTTTTTGGGATCTCATCCAAAAAAACGTAGGCCAAGGCTAAATTTTTAGGTAGCTGTTTGCTTTTGTGGTTTATTCTATGACCTGCACAAACTACAGAATTTAACATCCTATGGAATACAGGGGAAAAAAACAGCTTTAAAACTGCACAGCGTAACTGCTGAAGGCTATGCCTTCAATTTATCAAGACCAGAACAGAGGACTTAGAGAACAGGCAGGCTAGTGAGCGACTAAAATACCATTTGAGCAAAATCAGAAAAACATCTAAAAAAGAAAAATAAAGACTTGAACTACTAGCAATAAACAGACTGAAGTGTTTCATACAAAAGCTGATTACCAGAGGATGTAGCTGAGTATCCATTGAAGCTGCTGTTGTTTCAAAAACCTGCAAGGAATTTACCAGCTCTTGGGCAGGAGCATCTCCTTTTTCCAGTAAGGACTTTCGGTCTGGTAAAAACAGAAAAGGTGTTCAGTTTAAGACTGACATACTGGCCCCAGCCTGCTACCCCTCCCAGCTTAAATCAGAAGCGTAATTACCGAAATTATTTATGTGAATGTTGTTCCTTAACGAACCAACCATAGCATCCCAGAGATGTGGCAATCCTGTTGCCATTTCAGCACCAAAATGTTTAGCTATAGTAGATAAGGCAAATTCAGCTCCTCTTCTCTGTACAACATAAGGTTTCTGAGCCTAGAATTAAACAATTTAACAAAGTAGTGAGGTCAGACACATTTAAGAATAACAATTATTGTCAAGGGTGACCTCTCATTACGCAGGCATTCAATTCTGATTGTGTTTATATCTACCTACAACACATTCACCAGCAGGTTTTTTCCCAAGTTAATTACTTTATTCTTTATACATGTAAAAAACCAAAAATCTTTTACAGCCAATTATTTAAAGTGAGATTTGGCCTTTGCTGATACTGGTCTATTTCAACAAGATGTTTTCCAAGTGGTTCCGGTTCCAAAACCTCAGATATTGCCAATACAGTGACACCAAGAACAGTAACATATTAGAAAACTTACCAGAAACAATACTTGATCTGTTATTTATCCCCCTCTCTTGTTCCCACCCCTCTTTGGCAAGCAGAATTAATAAAAAGCACTAACAGTTAAGAACAAACAACACTGTTTAAGAATCACAGTCTTGCCTAGAATCTTATTAAAACATGCTGAAGTTCTAAATAAATAAAAGAGAAGAGTTCAGAACATCAAGTATGAAAGTCACACAAACATCCTATTTCACAGTCACATTTCAATTACTGGTTTTAATGCTTCAGAGGCATCCAGCAGGCATTGAGATGACCAACATTAACATGGGCAGGAGGACACAGTTTGCGTCCTCTTGTGTTTGTTCCACGCTTTGTGGAAATCCATCTGCATGAACTTATATTGATATTAATATTCTACAGTAAATATAAAATTTCAGGAGTTATTAATGTTTTTAATGCCAAACATTTAAAACACCAAACATAAGCTGCTTGCATCACAAAACTTCCCGTTTTGTGATGCAAAACCCTGGCCATCCCCACTACAGTGGTATCAACTCCAGTGAATTCAAAGTAATGGAAGGGAGGGGTGGATGTGAAGTTGCAAATTCAAGCTTTTGAAATGTACCTCATCAAGTTCTGTAGGAATGCTTCCACTGCTGCCTGTGGGGAGGTCTGCAATAGGGGCTTTTGGAGCTTTTGGAGTAGGACCTCGCCGACTTGTGATGGCAAAAGCAGCTTTCTGATGTCTGTAGAGTGTAATTATTCCCCTGTGCTTAGTAACTGTGTGCTGCATCCCATCTTTATCAGAGTTGGGCCCTAAAAGAAAAGGGAGAACAGCTGACAACAATTTAAGCTGCAGTTTAACACACAGAGGGAAGTGAGAGCTACCTACAAGTCATCTGCTGATTGTGCTTTAAAAAACCCTTAATTTTTTCCATCCTTGAGGACGATGGCACTTCGGTACAGAGAAGAGTTATTCTGCTAGGAGCACGTTACAGACTTGGTATGAAAAGTTAATTGTGCAAACTGCCAGAAATTCTTATTCAGCAAGAAGCACAGGTAACACTTCAACCAAATAAAAGATGTTTGCACAATTTTATTTCACAGAAAGCACATTATGTTCTAAAGTTTAAACCAGCTTATGTTCTGGGTCCTTTACAAACAGTTCAATACTTCTGTCATGATACAATAAAAGACGCCATCAGTATCTTTGGAATTGTTTCTATTTATACTAAACAGCTTCATTTTCAACCAGATATGAATATTATTCTACTCTGAGATAAAGGAGGACACATTCATTAAGAAAGAGTAAAATGTACAATACTCAAACCTTAAAGCAGGTTAGAATCTTTGAGAGTATTAAGATCTACTTGGGTTAATCTGGGTTGTTCATTCAACCCATACATTTTCACTAATGGACAGCCATTTAAAGAATCCATGACCATTGCATGCATAGGATTATTTCATTCATTTTGAACATTGTCCTCATCTTTTTATCTTATGATTAGCCTATGGAATATAATACAAGTCACACATTTTTGACAGGCTACTTTAATTTCATTTTTACTCAATTTCAAAGAAAAGCTTAACATCTGTAAGTACAATGTGATCATAACTGGATAATAACCAAAGAATCAATACTTGGAAATTGGAATTAAAGCATTTTATGCATATATTTTCTGAAAACAATACACATTAGTTGCACACAGTTTAAAATACCTAAATGAAATCATTATAAATAAATACTCAGATGCTGGCATCTTAAAAATCACTGAAAACAAGTATCAGTCAAATACTCATTTCAACCGTTCAGAAATAAACACAGACATATATTAAGAACCCTGGCAGTCTTAGATGTCATACCTTTTGAGTTTTCATGGCTACTCTGAGGCTGTGCAGGACATGCTGCTAGTGGGGTAAGATGTGGATCCACACAGAGGGAGTTGCAGAGATTTTTTATGATCTTTGAGTTGGGACAAGGAGACCTTGTTGTACACTGCTGAAGTAACTTTGCTATACATGAAGCCACGTAGTTTTGTACAAGTGTATTCTCTTCTTTTTTGATAGCTTCCATTAAGGGTTTTATAACAGGATTTAGTTTCTCTGGAAGTTGCTGTAAGTTCACAACTGCACATGCAGCAAAGGTATGGACTCGCAGATGCAACACTTGCCATTCTTGATTTGTTTCTGTAACAGTCATTTGGACTTGCTGCCGTTTACTGTCCAGCTGTTGCAGAACTTTAGGATTCAAACTAAAGGATGATGTCACCTCATTGAAAACAGAAGTAACCTAAGAGAAAGGAAAAAAATAATTACAAATATGTTTCATTTACTGTAAAACTGGGTATCCTCATGGCACAACATGAGTCCCTTGACCACGTATCACCATCTCCATTTTCCCAGTAAATAACAGGAAATGCTCCAAAACCTAGTTTATGGGAATCTTGAACTGCAGATCAAAGAGACAATAAGGCATATCACAGACATTTAAAGTCTAGATTCCCAAAGCTACAAGAGCAGTTTATGTACTCCTGCAAATTTAGATTGTCCCATATCTGTCAGTTCTATCCAGATATTGTGGAAATATGTAAGTATTGACAGATTAGCAAAGCACAATGTGAATACAAGAATCCAGAAAGGATGTGTGAGGTCCTGTGCACGAACAAGTTGTTTCTGAGCTTATTTTCTTTTGAGCAAAGAGACTGGGATAAAAATCTAAGAAAAAAAGCATAACAAAGTAGTTGCAGGACCTTCCATACCCTTCCCCACTCACAACTGGTTGACTATTGTTGCTTAAATCTTTCACTGGAAAAAGATTAAAAGCAGATTAAAAGGTCAGGGGCAAGGGGGGAGAAGGTCAAGAATTCACACAATCTATTTACAAGTCTTTTGACAATGGTTTTGAAGCCCACTTTGTTTTCTTATGTGTAGACTTCAATAGTGAATCCACACCTGGAATCAGAACACTCAATTTTATTCTCCTATTAAGTACGTACCTTGCACTGCACTTGATTTTTGTCAGACTGTAAACATACCTCAGGGGAAACAGTAAGCATCTTTACACATTCTTTTTTATGAGATATGCAAAGGTCACCACATTATTTCTGCAAGTTACTGTCTGTGTAACAATTATGCTGAAGGCGCATTTTAAGAGGAACAGATTTGAAGGAATGGCAGGCATGCGTCTACTTACCAGCTCATTAGCTTGATCTATTGTAAATACACTGCAGTTTACTCTGTTTCCAATGTCAATGTGTGCATCAGCTAACAATGAGATGAGTTGTTTACATTCATTCTGCATTCGTGTAAAAGGAACAGCAATTTCATCATAATAGAGATGTTCAGAAAGGACCCCAAGTAAACGAGGCTGAACACAAATAGCCACAGTTGTACACTCCTGTAAAAGAAAAATGCAATTTGCATTTCTGAATAATCACAATTTCTTTTGTTCAGTCTTGGGCAGCTCAATCTAGCCATATAAATCCAATTTCCAGAGGGACTATTAACATTCATAACCCAGAATATTAAAGATAAAGGATTAGGAACAAAAAGCCTGCTACTAGAAATGATAGTGAGTAGAGAAAAGACAGTCATCTTAAAAGGAATCACTGACCTTAGATAAAAGGCATCTTGAGAATAGACTTATTTGTAGAGAAAATGTGAGCATATTTACTGATTCATAGTTCTGACAGCTGGCATTTATCTACTGAGTACTGTATTCCTCCACTGTCTAACGATCAAGATTTTGGTATTTAGATGTATAAACACCATTTTAGCTTGCCTACTGAAATCTTATTTCAAACTAAGTACCACACAACAAGCAGTGGATTGAGATAGTAAGTAAAATTTATTTTTGCTGCAGAAACATCCTACCTTTTGCAAGGCTGCCCACTCACAGATTACTAATGCAACACTAATCCTCTGCAAGGCAGATTTAGAATTTAAGTGGAAGAGCAGTAGCTGAGCTAATGATTCAGCTGGCTTTATTTCTTGAGTAACAGTATTTACACCTGGGTCACAAATGCAGCAACAAAGTGCTCCCAGCAACCTGACAAGAGGAAAAAGAACAGTCACTTCAACGTTACAATTACTTTGCAATTTATGATTCAAAATGAAGATGCCAAAATAGTAATGAGATTTTGGCAAAACCACTATATATATTATGAAAAAATACATTGCTTTTAAGTATTTTTTTCATATTTCCAGTAAACTGACTTTGCTGCCATCATCCGAGCACGCATGACAACATAATCCCTGGTTGCTGGATCTTCTGCAATGCTGTCTGCCCCAGCAATGTATTCCTGAATCACTTCCTTATTCTGGGCTTGACCTTGACGCAGTTTAGCACCTGCCTTTTCCTATGGAATAAAGGAGAGGTTGAAAGTGTGTTTGTAATGAAAAGATGAATTAATATTCCATAACATTCCAAATAACCACCACACTATGAAAAAGTTGGATCAAGAATACTTTTTGGGTAACAGACTTCTTAAAGTACTCAATACTTGTAAATCATCTCTCCACTAACAGCATTCTGTAGTCCAATTAAATGTATGCTATATTCCTTTACTATAATATTAAGGTTAATACTCAAGATACAGCTGATGAACACATAGAGGAAAAAGGAAACCTCTCTCAGCATGTTTTCATAAATAACACAATGCTTTTGGATTTAACTCAGTCCCGCAAACAGATGGCTTTGGAACCATGTAAATAAAGACGTTGTAAAGTATCCACATAGAGAATGCTACAAAGCAGAACTTAATTCTCATGGATAACCTGACAAGAACCCTTTTGCTCTACAGACTTGAGGGCTGTAAGACAGTTTACATTTAGAACTGTAGAAAGGCATTGCCACTCCCCTCTAACAGCTTTAGAATGTGGTTTATATAAAGCTAAGCAATTTCCTACTTTCCTCAGAACAGTCAGTGAGGTCACATTTCACTTACTTTTGACCTGGTTTTTACTTCTAGCAACATGTTTAAGTCAATGGGCAAATGAGATGGCTGCATCATTAAGCAGAGCCAGGCTCCCATCCATGGACAAGCAGCTGCAACAACATACTGTACAGATGCCTTGTTTAACAGTTCCAGCCACACCTTGGGAAAGAACCACAGTAGAAATCATGACAAATTTGTACATGGCCTACGTAAGATCACACACATGCTGAGAAACTGTAGGAACTCTCTCTCTCATTCACTCTATAATAAAGCATCACACAGGGCAATTGCAAAGTATTTAACATGAGCACACACTATTCTTCATCTGCACAAAAACACAGAGGATTTGAAAGAGCACTATATCTAGGTGGTAAGTCATGCAAATACCTTGTGAATAAGATCCAGAATTTCTTGGTTGCTTTCTAAGATACAAAACTGAAATATGTGCCTCAACATGTCTTGCAGAATTGGAGTCAGCCATGTTGAAGAACTCTGAAACAAGGATATCATATGACCAACCATATTCCAATACGCATCACAGTAAGACACTAATAACTCTAATTCTTACCTGGTCTTGGGTAGATAACAGGGTGAATAATGTTTCCAGTGCTGCTTTTCGCACAGAAGATATTGTGTGATGCAAGAACGGCCACACCCGTGGGACCAACACTGTCAGGGATTGCTGAATACTACAGGAAAGTGAGATGTAGAGGCAGTGTCAGAAAACAAACCACACATACACAGCTAAGTTAATTTTGTTTATGCTTGTTTTATCCAAAAGAAAGCTTTAAGAAAGGAAAGTATTATTGCATACACTTGGTGATTCTAAGTGAAGGATCAAGTTACTACAGCTTATATATTTGAAATAGTTTGAGTTGGTATCTTTTTTCAGGAAAATACTGGTTTGGGGTTTTTTTAATTAGAGAACTAGTCAACTTAAGCATGTATTTTTACCATGTTTTTTCCCAGATTATACTTTAGGCTTTGTTCAACTGTTTAGAAAAAAGGAGGGGCTGTTTCTGTTCTGAAGTTGCTATTAGGCACTCATGACTTTACAAATAATTACAAACAAGCTTGCATCTTTTTCATGAACTGGCATATCAACTGATGCAAGTAGTACATGCTGAAATAAAGATTGCATTAGTAACAAAACTTCATTCTTCTTTTGGATTTGGGCAACCACCAGCTTCAGCAGTGCCAATCATACAGGATGAGAAAAATCAAATGTATACAGCATCTAAAGTGCAGATACTGTGAGTTTACAGTGTGTGTTACAAAAAATTTAATATACTAAGATGCAGTTACTTTAATTTGTCAGAGTCCCAAAGAGATAGCAACTAGGCAGTGTCATCAACTAACCCCAGAATTACTGGTTGTACTGTTGATGCGAATTTATGTTTGTAGCTTTCTTCAGAACTGTTCCAATAGCAAAGTTCTACAGGTTCATGAATGTGTTTTAATGTACACAGTTTGGTCTCGTTTGGAGTTTGTCTGCTCCTTGTTAACTAACAAAATGTTTGTGGGAGGACCACCATGCAAGTGGAGCAAATACCCTTCACTAAAACACCCAAGATGAATGGAGAGAGAGAGAAGGGGGAAAAAAAGTCACATATAAACCATGTCTAGTACACTTCCTAATTCCTTTGTTGCATTTCACTAATGTAATGAAAATAGAAGCACTGTCCTAACCTTCACTTTAAGGAAAAAACAGAGTAGAACTAAAATACTGAGGTAAATAATCATCTCCTTGATACGTGATTTGAAGGAAACTGCTAATTACAGTTTGAAAGTAAGTAGACACTCAAACCTGTAATACTGAAGCAATACTAACTGAAAAGTTACCTGCATTTGCGAACCTGAGGATAAGTCAGAAGGGATGAAAGAAGGATCATGATACTGTTTGTGGAAGCTGTCAAGTCATCCAACTCCAGAAGTGCATCCCACAAGGTATTAAGAATAAAAGGCACCTACACAAATAAGCAGAGGAGGTTATCATTAAAAAAAATCCCAGAACCCCAAACCAGTGCTGCCTCTAAGCATTATTTTCTTCACTTAGACCAAAAGTGAACTTAAACAGTTCAGTCACCTTCTGAGATTGAAGCTGGACCAGGCTTTCCACTACTGGTACTAAAGATGCTGCAGCAACAGCTCGGACATCATCATCCAGATCTTGCAGACCTTCAATTATTGCAGGCAACACTTTAGGCAATAAAGTGTTGATCATGTCCTGCCAAAAAGATCAAAAGCATTTTTAAACCTAAAAGCTTATAAAGATCCAATCAACTAAGATGTACTCTAAGTGTGTGAATGAACCCCATTGTTTCAAAGGAATGGTACAAGGTCCGCAACTGTAATCTAAGTATTTTAAGTTACCATTCATGAAATTAAACATAGGTTATAAATTTAATGAACTGTAAGTCAGCTTGGTTTTGGTATAATCAAAGCTGAGTGTCTGGAGAATACCACCACAGATAGCCTAAGCTTCTTGTAACACTCTGCTCTGTTACCTCACATAGGAGAGTATCAGCAAGAGCAGGCAGGCATATCCTCTATTTATCAAGTTTTCTGCAAGTAACTCATCAAGTTACAACAGCACAGGTTCACTATATACTTGCAGCATGGATATAAAAGTGCAGTCACATCTCAACCCACAGGACTGCAGAGCAAGCAAGCTTGCTTTATCACATCTATCTACTGTTCAGCCACATCCTCTACTTTGAGCAGAGATTTTTGATCTGAACTTCTCTACAGTTCGTCTTGAGGGTTATTACCTGACGTACTGCCAAAGCATACTTGATTCCTAGGAGACCACCATGTCTCACTTCCCACTGTTCCTGTGTAAGCAGCTTCAGGAGAACATCCACAGTTTTATGAACACCAGTTTCATTCATGTGTTTCAATACTACTCCCAAAGTCTGAGCACAAGTCTCACGTACTGGTGCTACTACCTAGGAGAAAGTAAATGATAAAACAGATACTTCTATATGAAATTTGACTTAGAGTCAGATGACCAAACTACTATACAAACAAGGTGAAGTTTACATATCAGCTACTTTTTAACTAGCATCTGTGAGCAGTTATAACAAGCACATGCAGTAGCACTACACAAGGCACAACCAAGCTGCTGCAGTGTTATCTCCTGCAGAAGCCTGCTGATCTACCTGTTCATGCAAAGGTAGCTTAAACTTACTTCATCCGAAACAAAGTCTCCAAATCTGTCTAGTGCAAACACACAAAGAAGTCTAATAACCAAGTCTTCTAGCCACTCCTGATGCTGCTGAATCATCTGTAAGAAGAGAAAAGTTGAACACCTTGACTGTATTTATTCATAAAGCATAAGCATTTCTGATACGCTTACTTTAGCTAAAATCTGTAAAAGACATAACAGCAAATGTTCACATTGACTCAATATAGTCCTCTTGCACAGACAAGTCAAGGCCAAGTAGTCAGCACTAACTCAACTCACCTCGGTTACTGTAAACATCATAACCTGTTTTCTTCTCTAAAGACACAGTACCTTTAATAAAAGGGTAGTGTCCTGCTTTCAGCTGGGACACAATTACATTTTTTTCTCATAGCTGGTACAGTGCTGTGCTCTGGATTCAGTATAAGAATAATGTTGATACCACACTGATGTTTTGGTTGCTGCTACATCATGCTGACCCGAAGTCAAAGACTTCTGAGTGTCTCATGCTCTGCCAGTGAGGAGGTACACAAAAGTAGAGAGGGAGCATAGCTGGGATAGGTGACAAAGGGACATTCCACACCACAGAATGTCGTGCCCAGTATGTAAACTGGGGGAGGTACCTAGAAGGGGCTAAGTGGTGCCTGGGGCCAGGCTGGGCATCGATCAGTGCGTGGTGAGCAATTACATTGTGCAGCTTTTGTTTTTCTTGGGTTTTAATTCTCTCTCTCCTCTTCATTACTGTTATTTCTGTTACTACAATTAGTACTATTATTGCAATCTTTTATTTTGTTTCAATTATTAAACCTTTCTTTTCTCAACCCATGAATTTTACTTCTTTCCTGATGGTCCTCCCCCTACCACCAGAGGGGGGAGTGAGAAAGAGGCCATGTGATGTTTAGTTGCCTGCTGAAGTTAAAATACAACAGCTGGAGAGCACCTTGTAAGGTGGACAATTTTATTCCTACACAGCACACAAAGTAAAGTCATCCAGATCATTCACATTGACAAACAGCAACACATCCTAAGCAAGTCAATTAACATGTTGGAAGCATATTTACAAGTAAAGCAGTACCTCACTGTGGGTGACACAGTGAAAGAAACTTTCTTTTCAGTCCCATCTCCTCCAGATTTAACAAAGCTAATCTTGAAGCTCTGGCCTCTGTTAGAGACCAACAATTTGTAACTTTTCTGTCTCAGAGCAGAAAGCCCATAAAAACAACTGCTCAGGCATCATGTTCTCATTGCCACTATTTGCCTGCTAGGTCACCATTTCCCTTGAGAATTACCCGTTTAGTGAACAAAAAGCATATTATGGATTTCATATTCCCATACATGCCAAAGAATTATACCCAGTAGAGAGCATGCACAGCAGGCTTTGAAGCTAGCTGGGGTACACTTTGCATAAATAGTTAAGAAATGGTTTAAAGCATTTTATCATTACAGATTGTGTTATTATTACCCAGCCATGTCCATGGAACAAATACTACTCTACAGGGAAGCAAGGAGAGAGAGGTTTTTGCTTTCCCTATTTACAAAGTATGCTGAAGAACACATTTCATTCATGATTTACATCTCATTCTTCCACACTCTAAGCCACAAGCTCTTCCAGCTGCTTCTACAGCAGGGGAGTCAGTAGGAATCTGGATGAAATTTGCTATTAGTAAACGAGCTATTACTGTAAGGATATTTTTTAAAAACTGTTTTCCTTTTAAAAAGACTATTTTAACTCCTTTTCTCATAATAAAGAGAGGCAGTCCCCTTGATGGAGTCCCCTTACTATTTAAACAAGTAGAGTTAGATGATCTGAGACACTACTAGAGTTACATAACCAACTTGTCAATTTTGTTTCAGCACAGCCTTACAAGGACTTGCAAATAGTATATTCTAACATGGAAGCTAATGTTTAATAACTTTATACACAACCAACATATTAATGGCTAATTATACAGTAGTACTGGGTTCTGCACAGGCCTTTTAAAAAGAACGTTTTGTCAGTGCATACACTGATGTCATTCAGACGATTCTGAGCAGAAAAGTCTTTATATTCCCCCATGTCACACACCTGCTGCAAAGTTTTAATATTTTAAGAAGTCTCTTTTCTAAACTTCATTTAAGCAATGTATTAAATCTAAATAACTGGAAACGTACCTCCTCTAAAGAGCTATCTCCCATTTTACCACCACTTTTACCATGCGCTTTAAGTATCTCTCTCAGTCCAGTACCTGCACCATGTCGAACCTAGGAAAGTGAAATAAAAAGTCAGTTTTAAAATACAAGGGAACACAAGACAAAACCCATGTTTGAAAACTGAAATAATACTACAGTATTCTTAACAGAGATGTTTCAAGACCTGCAGAATTAGTACCACTTAGACTTGTGGGATTATTAGATCAAATCACATATTAAAATATTCACCTATCCAAAGATCAGCCTCCTTTTTCCCCAAGTATTTGCCCGCTTATGAACACAAGCATGGCAGTAACAAGTAGAACTGAGTACTTGGTAGCTCCTCCCTTCATCAGAATACCTCATATGAAATGCAAACACACATCCCCTATGTACAGCTCAGTGGCTGCTGGTTAAAGCTATAAGCAAGCCAATAAAAAGCAGCCAGAGTCTAGTCTTAAAATCCTAATTGTTCATACAGCAACAATTTATTTGGTCCAAGACGGCTGATGAGCTAGATTTTACAAGTCGAAAGAAGGAAACTATGCTAGTTAATGTCTCAGCTTCTGCAAACACAAACCAGCAAGACACAAACGTATAAAGAAATACCAGTAGTAGGATTCATCCTGCCTGACTTCAGCTGCCAGCAAGCTTGGCAAGCAGTCTGAAGTAGTCACCAGGCAACCTGTAGACATTGCAAAATGCTGCCAGAGAGCCATTTTAAACATACATTTTGAGGCAGGTTAACCTGTTTTTCACCCAGAACACACTGTAATAATTATTCTGTATTGATCTACTTCCCTTATTAAGATGTATGTGCCTTATATCAAATGTACTATGAAAGCTATGAGAACGTCTGCATAACAGAAGGCAAGTGGACCCGGCTTTCAACTGCAACCAGCCTGCTTTCAAATAAGGTGAGGCTTTTTAGCTCAGATGCAGTGGTGTACCACACAAATATAATTCTTTTTCTGGGACCAAAATAATTGTGCTGGCTGCATATGATCTCTCTCTGTGTTTCCAAGTTTGAAAGCAAGTTGGCTCTGCCCATACTGACATCACCGAGACTGTGCTACAGATACACATAAGGATGTTAGAGGTGCTGTTGATATTTAACCTTTTAAAAGATCAACTTAAGAAAACGAAGTTAGTTGAGAACAGTTATTTCTATCTTCTGTGCAAGGAAGTTAGATCATTACCAGCTACTTCATATTGTTACCTGAAATTTCTACCAAAGTTTGTGGAAAATTGTGTAAGGACTGAATAAAAAGATGAGTAGAACAGTTTTAAATCTTGAAAATAAGTGGTCTAAGCAACCAAACATATAGCTGTTGTAGTTACTAAACGGTTGATTTCCTCCCTTTTCTACAAGCTTAGCTTTAGACAAGCATGCCACTGCTGCCAGCAACAGATTCACATAATATTCCTCAAAGTCTTGATGAATCCAAGTTTGTTTTAATTGCTTAATCTTTTTAACCATAGATTGATGTGATTTTATTTTGCTTGAATTTCAATACTCCCATAATTCCCACTTACATACTGACTGTTTTTCATAGCTTTCCCACTCTCCACAAGTATACATTACACATCTGTTCTCCATTTCCTTTAAATAAGTCTTAAAAAACATTTGTTAAAAGCAAATTTGTCTTGGCTGTGTAATCTGTAAGCACAATTGATTTAAGTTTTGATATCTAGAAAAAGTCTCTTAAGTTCTACACATATAATATCTACATTTCTGTTGAAGCCCTTTTAAAAAAATTTAGTTTCACCTTCAATACTGCATGTCTTACCTCCCAAGAAGGGTTAAAGAGATCATTGCACACCTCTTCACAAAAACTTTCTAGAGGCCATTCGTTTGCCTAAATCCATAAAAAATTATTAAGTATGAGATTAAAAGAGAAAGGAATCATGAACGGTTCTTACATTGTTTTTTCAGTTCTGTCCAGTAATGAAGAAAAGTACTTAAGCTTTTGGAGTTTTTTGTATGCCATTTAAATATGTGAAAACAACAATCTTCTTCCCCAGCTCAGAAACTTTGCTGATTGGCACTGGATTTCTTACGTTTATGAAGTTTCTGTTAACAGTGTAACCTCTTCTCTATGGGAATTAATTTTGATGTTCTGAAATCCACCTTTCCTTTACAAACCATCCTAAGGCAGAAAATTAAGCAAAGTTTCTTATTCTACCCAGTGATCCTTTAAATGTATGAATTTTGCCTTTAAAGAATGTAATAGACAAGCCTCAGTTTGAAAACACACTACATAATGAAACTGGGTCAATGAATCCAGTAATAAACAGCACCCTTTTCAAAACACCATTCCACTTCTTGAAAACCAAAGCATAGGCACTATCCCAAAATTTCCTACAAGGAAAATGGCATGGCTGTGGAAAGGAATTTTTACTACCATTAGTAAGTTCACATCACATACACAGAGCAACTGAAAGGCAGCTAGCAACCAGCAGCTATTCAGCCTGTAGTTATTAATATTTCAAATTAGTTTTCCAACCATTTTTATGCAAATAAAAATTTAATTACTGAACTATGTCTGGAAAACTATTTTTGTAGAATACAGACTTATCTAGATAAAGTCTTCTCAAATAAACTTCCATGCACCAGTTGTATTCTGGTTTAGCATTTCCTAATTTTTAGCTTTTCAGTCTATTGAAACAAATGCAGTTTTTTCCAAGACTAAGGTAATTTTTTAATCTTCAACTATTAAAGATAGAATTTAATTCTAAATTAAGCCTAATTAAAGTATGGCAAAGATTAAATAAAGATTAAATAAGCATTTAGATCAAATTATTTGTGGCTCGCTGTAATCCTACCATGTAAGCATTTAGCACAGTTTTCCAGTTTAATACCCAGGTCTGACACCTGTAACCACCTACTCGTGTTCATCTGGGTCACAAACTGCTACCAAAGGATTAAGTGTATTTTCTTCCTCAGTGCTGTAACAGTTAGAAGCTCCTTTGCTTCACTATGTATAAAAGTAAGCTGGCAATGACATTCTTCATTCCATTTCCCTGAATGCTAAAATGACTAAAGAATTTGGGCACATGAAGGAATTTTGTTTTACATTACTCTGCTAAAAAACTGAATGATCATTCCTGCTAACAGCAGAACAATACATCATACCTCTTCCTGAGCATTTTCTACCAGTGTTTTTGAGTCTGTGGCAGGCTGGTTGATAACAACATTTGCAACTTTTCTTCTCTTTTCTTCTGGTTCCCCATCAGTGCTATCATTGCTGAGAAGGAGCAAGTACATGTTTATGAACTGGAAGTATGCTTTAAGGGAAGTAATTACGTCTACAACTGAAGTCTTCAGATACAATAAAGTATGGCAAGAATACAAAACAAAGAGGTTTAACACTGTGGAATAGCCAAGATAGGTAAGTTTACAGGTAAAAACAAAAAATGCAGTGAGGAGACAGCAGAAGGCTGTCCCAAATTCGCAATCCGTCTCAAATTTTTCCAAGAAACCCAGCAATTCCTAAATAAAATCAGGAATTTTGTTCACCACTTATAAACACAGTAGATACAATAATATGCCACTATAAACTACAGTGAAGAACACATCAGAAAATTGTATCCTAAATTTTTAGTTGTCATCTTCTTAAAATCCCTCATTGTCATGCATTATTCTCAAGCCATATCTAATAACAGGGACAAACCACTCATTTCAGCTGTAGCATTCCATTATGTCAAGATGCCTCTGAAGCTCAGTCCTCAGTAGAGCTCTACTGGGAACAAGCATTGCACGCAAGCTTTTCAGCACCAGCACAATTAGCACATCAGAGATTTAAGATGCAAAGACTGTACGAAGTTTCTCAAAATCAAAATCAAATAACAATCAAATCAAATCACAATCCCAGCTTGACCAAAATAAAAGGAAACCAGTTCACTATTATACCTCTTCTCATTAGCTTCCACTGCATCTCTGGATCTTTGCTTTGCAAATAACTTAGCCATTCTTTTGGCTTTATTCTTTTGTCTACTGCTCATACCAGCTCGAAATTCTGAGTCAATTAACTCAGCAGCCTGAAGAGTCTGAAAGAAAAGTCATTCATTGTCAATTCTTCTTACGATGAAAGTCCTGAAAAATTCTCAAACCCACAATGCTCTCAACTTCCCCAACCCTCCATTTCAAACATTTCAGCAGTCTGACATCACATAACACTAACGAGCAACTATGGGATGTAGGAACTCAGGTGGCCAAAGCATACCACATTAGATGCCAATCATCTTATTTAAAATACAAATATTATAACCACAGAAGCTCAAAGCAAACCCACTGTATTATTCCTTGCAGTCAAATATCCCAAGGTTTTACCTACAGGTTGTTTGTTTACTAGTAAAACTGAAGAAGGAGAATAGTCCAAATCTTCATCATTGAACAGATCCTCAGTATTCATTCCAATTGCAGCACCCATATCTAAGCCAAGTTTCTTCTGTAGCAGCTTCCTCTGTCGTGCTATCCTCTCTTTAGGATCAATTTCACCTTAAAAAAAGGTTTTAAAAGAAGATGTGTCAGATTTACGACCAGATGTATTATTGAAGACTAGCTCAATGTACATAACAAGGCCAAAATTTACAGGATTAAACTGTACTTGGCTAAAACAACCTTCTAAAACAAATCACACTGAAACCCAGGAAGACCTTTTCTGCTACTGTAACTACACAAGTACTTAAACTGTGATCAAGCAAGGTTCATTTTGGAAATGAACAGATGCCACCTCAAGAATGTGTGAAGTTTCACCACTAACTACAGAACACCTAGACTTTGGGAGCACCTACATTTACATAAAGAATATAATATTTTAGCACCCAAGTAGAATAAACCCTCCAAACAACCCAAAACTTGTAGCTGGTAGGGCTGTCAGACTTCACTCCTTACATGCACAGTACAGAAACCAGTCAGGAGGAGTTAGTTTTTTGTTATTTTGGTTTGTTGGTGCTGTGGTGGTGTTTTTGTTTTTCAATTATCAGCACAAACTTTTAAGTAGATGACCAATACAGGCAGGATTTTGGGGTGTACACCAGGTTGAGTAGTAACTAGTAGTTAATATTACCTATACCAGTAAGTTTTTTTAAACTGCATTTAACTGACAAGCAAATACAAGCAACTTCCATTCTTTATAAAATATTTTTCCTTTCATAACATCATCTTAGGAAAAATTGTCAGATTGCTAATTCTAAAGATAATTTAAGTTACATTATGTCCATTCACGTCATCCACTTACTTGAAAAGGGAAGCTGCTATAAAACACAGAAGAGAAAGCACAATGTACATTTTCCCATGAGTTAAAAAAAGCAGCAACCAAAGCTTTTTGTTTCCTTTTCTTATTTTTTGATACTGTATTTCTTATTTATTTTCATTCTTAAAGTTTTTTATGTGAAATCATATGACACTGGGATAAATATCAGGCTTCTGTGAACTAAAGTGTTGGGTTTCATTAGACGAGGTGAAACTTGCACACCACTTTACTGATCTAGCTTGAAAGATGGCAAGCAATAAATTAGCAGCCAGCATGAAGAGACGGGACACTGCTCAAGTTTCAGCAGCCACAGGTTCTGCTCCTTGCTGAGCTACTGATCTTCCGTGTACCCTGCACAGAATCCATCACACACAGGGAACAAAGAATGAAGGCTACACAGTCAGATTCCTATCTATAGCATCACTTAATTTGGTGCAGAAACTGGTAGATGGCCTGGAATTAAGAGCAGGGAAGTACAGTTCAAGCAAAAAAATATGTTAGATTAAAATAATTCAGTGTCATTACACTGATAAACCAACTCTCAGCTAAAAAATTACAGAAAAATATTAGACAAGTCACTTGAAACAAAAACTTCCAACTTTGGCAGTCTTATCACAGTATTTTTCATGCAATCTTTCTATATTTGAAACCTTCAAGCTTTTAAACAAGCCACATCCTACTTTTGTATGTGGGAACACTGTTTAAATGAAGAACAAGTGGTGACAGTGCCTGCCCCTCTTAAATAAGTCTAAGTTGATACTGCTTTTTCAGGTTTCCACCCCTTCTTCTCCACTGTACACACAGTAATCCTGTTAAAGCAAAAATCCAAAGAAACAATACACCCCCCCTAAAAATTCTGTAACTTGAGAAAGAAAGTAAAAAATACTTATGTTGGGGAGTATTTTCTGTCATTATTTCCTAGCATTCTGAGAATCCATGGATGGTTAGACTCATAATACTGCCACAACAAACTTCTTCAAATCAGTAAGTTTTCTTGTCTGCAAGTAAATATAGATACCTGATTTATCATCTTGGACTTCAAATTCTGCACCAGCGGATCCAAGAAGAGACGCACCATGTTTTAACAACCGACATATATCAAACCTGTCAAAACGCAACCGATCTGTTGAAGGCGAATCTTCATTAGGACTTTCTGAGCCTGGTTCTAGATAGGAAATAAAAATAATATTAAGGACAATGTGATAAAACTTGTTCGTTCAAAATTCGGGCAGAAGATTAAGGAAAAGCAAGAAATAATTTCTCTCCTCCAAAGAATCATCAGACATACACCATTTTGATTCACGAAGTATAAAGGCTCCATTTTCACAAAGACAGACTGAAATAGGTCACTAAATGTACCTGAGTAGAGAAAAAAATTTAATGTTCTTCCCTTGGTAATTTTAGCTTTTTAAAATCTTGGACACTGACCTACCACTAGGCCTTCTCTGTACACATCTGGCCAGCTTACAGTTTTGAACTGCATATGGCTCACAAATAGTATCACAAGTAACACACCAACACTACTGTGTATCCCTACCAGCCAAGCATCCAAAGTAGGGGAGCTGGAGAGTGGTCTAAACAGGCATGGGAGAAAGTCAGCTACCAAGGGCTGCTGAAGCCCGGCTGTGAGCTCTTCTCGAACAGTACCTTTTTCTCAAACACACAATTATCTTTTCAATTTCATTAATAATCTGGTAGACAGATGTACAAGAACTGGACAATGCATTTAAAAGAGGTGCTGTACTCTGAGACTACCAGGTTGCCCAACTTCCCTGCACAAAAGGCATGCTAGAAGTAATCCTTGGAACTAGACAAAGGAAATGAACTTCTGCCTTTGGTTAAGATAGCGTATACAAAAGTAGAGTCCCCATCTGTGGTAGAGGGGGTTGGAACTAGATGATCTTTAAGGTTCTTCCCAATCCAAACTAATCTATGATTCTATAATGAAATTATTAAGTATTTAATTTTACTGAATTCCCTGATGTGCTCTGGAAAAAAACACCTTTCAATAACCAGATTATCAATGTCCTTAAAGTGCTGCAACAAGTGGATAGAGGGCATCCAGAGAACATAATACATTTAAAAGCTTTTGGCAAGGATTCATATGAAAAAATAAATCAAAAGAACCAGGTTAGCACAGAACTGGGGAGAACATCCTTTTACAAACTGAAAGACATTAAGTTAGCTCTGGAGTCCTTTGGGGATCAGTGTTGGCACCAATTCTCTTAATCAATGAAGAACACATTCACTAATGCACTCTTCTCCAAGCAGGCAGGTAACACTAAGCGCTTTTGGGTAGCCCAAAGTCACAATGGCACTAAGGAATCCAAGGAGGACTCTCAGAACAGACTAATGGGGAAAGAAGCACATAAGGTGTAAAATGATAACCTAAACCATGCCTACACAACACTGCATTCAAAACTGGCAGTTAACATTCAATAAAAATCTTGAAGGCATTTCTGACAGTTTTCTGTATTCATCTGTTTATTGAGCAGCAAAAGCCAGAGCAGACCGCAAAGTATCACCAGGAAGGACACTGATGACAGGACAAAGCACGTCATTTTGTCACTATGTGTAAGTATCAGTACTATAGAGATGCAGGTAAGCTATGTGGAGTTCTGTGCATCTCAAGGAGGACACAAGTAAGAGAAAGCACAGAGAAAGACAGTTATTTAAAAGACAAAACAGCTGTCTTGTGAGGAAAGACTGAAGAGACTGCAACTCTTCAATATGAAGAGAAGTTGCTGGAGGAGAGCAAGTATGATGGTTTACAAAAAAAAAGACGATGGACAAGGAAAATGCAGAACTTGCTTGTCAAATTCAAAACCAACAGAACTGGGAGGCACTAAGTGAAACAAATATGAGATCATCTCAAACAGCTGTAAGTGTCATTGTTGCTGCTTTAGGCAGCCTATGTGTGTCTGTTTTCAAACAAGTCACTGAACTTCTGGAACCTGTGCCACAAAGCTGTGAACAGAGACAGTACCAATGGGTTTGGACAAAATCACTTAGTCCATAACTCAACAATTAAGGAAACTAACATCCCTAACATGATGATTTCAGATGCAAAGAAACAGAACAGACTTCAGCAAGCTGCCATTTCACCTCCCTCAGAAAGGTGCTCCAAGTAAGGGAATAGTGAAGAAAAGAGTTTCTGCAAACCATCATGACAAAGTTGATTGATTAAATGTTTTACCATTTTACTAGTTATTCCTTTTATTTATAAAAGTTTTATGAGGGTACAAAGCATAAACACAGGAATTCCGGAAGAAATAAAGGTCAGGTACAACTGAGCAGGAACATTTAAAGCCAAAGAGGTTTACTTACAATCCCACTTCATAGAAGCACAGAATAGTCTGAGTTGGAAGGGACCCAGAAGGATCAAGCACAGCTTTGAAGTGAGTGGCCCACACAGGGACTGAACCCATGATGCATTATTAGCACTCTGCTCCAAACAACTTACATGCAAATAAAAGTCTATGCTCATAAAAAACCAGAATGACACAGTTGCCTTGAAAAGTCTCATACCACAGACAACTTTCAGAAGATAAACAAGGAGTTATACACAATTAATTTAAGGAGCACCTTGTTTTGATCTTGGAGTTGGATTCCACTCAGGTACATTTTTCACTATTGCTTCGACAGCCTGGCCAGCTGCAATACGAGTATCCCAATTCGTACTTCTTAAGTACACTAACACCTTTAAGGAGAGATTAATAGGTAAATAAGTATTTCCTTAAAATGTACTACCAAAAAAGTCCATTAGCTGTTACGCTCCATTAAAACACAGTTACTTTAATCTATGGATTAATCAACATTCAAAACAAAAACCCCCCAAAGGACAAGAAAAACCAAGAAATGCCAGCAGCCTTCTCTATATTTGCTCACTGCTTAGCAGAACACCTTCCAGAGCCAGACCTTGAGACTTCATCAGATATATTTAGTCCAAGCAGTTAAACTGAAGCTTGGTTTCCTCCAGGTACTGAACAAGGCTTGAGACATAATTTTACTTTTTTGCTTGGTTGGTTGGTTTGTTGCTGGCTTTTTTTCTAGAAGGTTTCCTCCAGGTACTGAACAAGGCTTGAGACATAATTTTACTTTTTTGCTTGGTTGGTTGGTTTGTTGCTGGCTTTTTTTCTAGAAGGTTTCCTCCAGGTACTGAACAAGGCTTGAGACATAATTTTACTTTTTTGCTTGGTTGGTTGGTTTGTTGCTGGCTTTTTTTCTAGAAGTGTTCAAAATTGAATAAGAGACCTTAAAACCCTGAAGTCATTTAACGCAAGAAAAGATACAACATGGGTCACTTGAAGCAATATATGCTCTTCTGAACTAATTTATCACTATGTCACACATTTGGAAAAACTATTTCTCTGAAAGCAGTTTGATATTCATGATTCCTTGGCCACTCTGTTGATATCATCAATTGTCATGAGAGCACCTGTTCAATAAGAACAGAACTGAGGTCACTGAGCCATCTCCACCTGTCAGATACAGACTATTTTTGGTGGTTTTACTAGACTTGGCCAGATTGAAGCGTCAAACTAATGGAAAACTCTTTCCACTTTCCAGCCCTTTTAAAGACACGCAGCCTCTGATATTTTTAATGCTTTATCACACAAGTAATAATGTTTAAAGGCAAGAGCAGAAATCTTTGTAAGGCAGTCGAGCTTCTCTTTATACAAGATCTGAACTTACAGCAAATGCTGAATAGCAATACTGAATGCGAAGTGAAACCTCACTTACGTAACCATTTCAGAAGCCGACAGAACAGCACCTTTAACAGAAGCAGCCCCTAATTTTCTTCAGTCTCCTACAATGAACACAAGACTACTATGCTTTTTCTCCTTCCCACAGAAGTACACCCCTTTAAACTAGTTTTATTCTCACCATTAAAGTACTAGGGAAAAATCAAATATGCTTACTTTAGATAAGAGATTATTCAGTTCATGAGGATGCAGTTTCACTACTTCCCCAAGTTGCTGTGCAGCTGCTTTTCTTGTTACTGGTGTTGTACCGGTGTCCAGTAAAATGAAGAGACGATCAAGCCTAAATGTGATTGACAAAAACCGAAAAGTTATGCTATTCATAGGTCAGTTGCCCATTTCTATTAATATTCCCCCACATTTTTCAGTTTATATAACTCAAACAGATGTCTGCCTGAAGACTGTCAGTTGGCAGGGTGAATAATGTACTATTTTTCTAATAGTAAGCATAGTTGTTCTAAAAGCACATTTAATTTGGTAACAAAAAAAAGAGTAATTGTAAGAAATGTTAGTTAAAAAAACCTACAGTTACAAAAAAAAACCTAATTGTTCCTGTCTTTGTTCTGTGATAGAACATTTTCAATCTTGAAACACAAATACGTTGTAAGTGATCATCAAATTCTATTTGATAGAAAAAGCAGAGGGCTCAGCTGCTCCTGTTGAGCACAATCACTTCTATTGACAACATAGCCTGTTATCTATAACACCTAACTCTGCTTCTCCAGGGTGACAAATTTTTACTTTTCACATCTTTCCCCCCTAATTACCTGGAATACATAAAACCAAACATCTTGTTGTACTTACAGCTTGGAAATCATCTGATACTTCTGCCCTTCCCACAAAACACAGGCATTTAACCAGCAGATCTGTTTCCACAGTAACTCTGTATTTAGTGAAAGACCCCAACCATCTATGTGTAGAACAGTTCATTTATTTCTTGTTTAGAATTACTGAATGAGAAATAAAGTCTGTCTTTACATATGGTTTTTACATTATAACTATCTAGATACTCAAGTCTATGACTGAAGTTACAAGTATTCATTATTCCCTCCACTATCAATGGGTTGATTAGAGCTCTCTAATGAGTACAAAGTTCATCCATTAGTTATTGGGCAGTATGAGGTTATTACTGAATATGAATCTAGAACCTGTCCACACAGTGCAATCAAAATTGCCCCTTCCAGCCTTATCATAAAAATACTCCTCCAAAAACTGCAACAATACAAAACCAGACCTTACACAGCAGTGAAGCTCACCTAGACCAGCCTGGCAAAATAAAGATATAGGTATCCTGAATAGCCTATCTTCACAAATACACATCTTTGATGTGAGCACACACAGAAAAGGACAAATGCCTTGCCCATTAGTCTGTTGCTACTAATTACATTTCACGCAAATTGCCTTAGACATTAGTTCCAATAATGTAAAAATAAAAGAAAAAAACACCAAAACCTCTTTCCAGCATCACTGGATTTTGTATTTTCGTTGGCATGCTTAAATTGCACTTAATCCTGAGTATACCTTACAACATGTCACAACACAATAGGAACTGCAGTGCAGGGCCAAGGCAATCCCAAAACCCAAACACTCTCATAACTGGAGGTGTTAGATTTAAAAAATTCTAGCTCAAAGTATTTAAAATAATTTTAATTTTTTAGACACAATTCTGATATTTGCCATCTTCGAAATAATTCTCTTCCTACTACTAAAATAGGTGAGCTTATTTCAATTTCTGAAGATAAAACTAGAGTTTCAACTGCTATGATTTACTAGTTAGTAAGTTGTTTTAAAGTCACAAAAATTAAACCCAGATGTATATAATCCAGCAGTTTTATGTGATTAGACAGTCAAGGAGAAAAAAGCTTTACAGATCCAACTCTTCCAAATCACTGACAGTGGACTAGTCATGAGAAACATACTAGGTACCTCATTAGTTGCCAGTATTTTTTCTTTAGTGCTTTTGACAGTAATAACCCAACCTGATTTGCAGCAGTCAGTATTATTCAATACAAAACATGGTAGCTTTCAGAAGAACCACTGCTTGCTCCAGCTTGCTTGTTCTCACTCCTTTCATTCTTCAACTCTCTGTGAAACGTCAGTGTTCCATACTCAAGTTTGCCATCCAGTACCACACACTCCTTTAACTATCAAATTATCTTTTTTCATCTCAAAGTCAAGCGCAATAAGCAATTTTGACCACTTCCTCAGCTAGAACTCTTCATGTGTCAAAACAAGAGGAAACCACTAATTCAGCCTCCCCTCAAAAACTCAACTTGAATTCCAGACTTAGTTACAACACTACATCTTCACTCCTAAAACCCACAACTTTTTGAAGCTGTGTTAGCTACAAAATACAGTTTGTTTTGTTTGGGGATTTTTTTAACCTACAGTATGCTTGGTTTGTAATTTCTTATTTTAAACTGTAATACACTTAACTTACACAGAAATGCAAACCAAACAACAAAAAAAACCCCCTTTCAGTTGTCTGACATCACTACAGGAAGGTTTCAGCTTTCAACTCCAGCAAAATACATGGAAACAGGATTAGCAAACACAGCCAACAGCATCTGACTAACCGTAGTCCTGGTCACACTAATCATTCTCTTTTCCTCCCCGCAGAAGGATGTAAAATTCCCAAACTGGTAGTATTTTGGAGCTACTAAGATTTTCAAATTAAGTGTTGGTGTTGCTGCAGCAGAATATGGCAGAGCCTGAATTCTGCATGAGTTGGAAGGGTAGCACTGAAAAAGCTGTCTATGATCATCAGTGCTAGTTGGTTTTTTGTAAACTAAAGCTTTCAGTCTGAGTTTCACTACGAATAAAAAAAAAAAAAAAAACAACAAAAAAACCCACTAAAAATTCTAAACAAATTAGTTTTGAGTACCTACAGTTTGAAAAGAAGTTTCCTAAGTTCTGACATGGTTTTCATTCTCAGAACAAACTAACAGTCTCTAAACAAGTTATTAAAGCCAAAGAGAACTAAGTTTTCTAGTGGCATGTGGTTCTCTGCTCCTCATGCCAGACGGTGCTGTAAGCAGGGCACCACATGCCTCACATCATTCCCGGAAGTGTGAAGCAGTGTGGTAGAGTGAGATGCTCTACAATGCAGATGAAATTTTAAATTATTTTATGAAATACTTCAACTCTGTCAAAAAAATTGTTGTAAGCCTACAGAAGTCACAGGCAAACAACAGCAACACAAGGAATATTCCAGGGAAGAAAAAGATTAAAAACAAAAACAGATTTATAAATCATCATGAAAAATAATTATAAATTATTATGAAAATTTAAATACCAATGCATGCTAAAAATTAAATATATCCCTAAAATTACTTCTTCTGCACTTAACTGCTGCAATCAGAACTTAAAAATAGAAAGTTCTTCACTTTTAACTCATAAACAATGAGTTTAGATCCTTCTGTCATCTTCCAATCCTGTGTCAACTACATCTCATCAACAGGACAGCAACTATACACAACCCTGATGTGAACTTATGCCATATGAGCTCAATACAAAGCACTACCTTGTTCAAAGAGGTAAATAATTTCTTCCTCTCACTTTAGAAATTCGAGATTTTTCTAGTCCCTGTTGAAGTGTATCAGCAAGACACGACTGGGAGCAACAATTCAAAGATCTTATCACCACTCCACCCAAATTAACTATTTTTTCTTCTAAGAAACACCTTTTACACTGACACAGAGTCCATTAGAAATGTTTCTGACACAGACATCAATGGAGGTGCTTACGAACAGGCATCCAGTAGCATTTGAGATGCTTCACCTACAGAAGAGTGAAGCACCACTTAGTTGTGGTGGCACTCTCCAGGTATCACGGTGATTCCATCTTCTGGTCACCAGTTTTGCACATTCAGCATCAAACCAAGTTAGACATAACCCTCACCCAGGCACAGGAGGCAAATGCTGCAACAAATGACCTGTTCTGTTCTTCATGCCGATCTGTGATTCTTTGCTGCTGCCCCCAAAGACAGGGCTGATCTCCACTTGAAGGGACAGTTGTCATACTATTTAAAGTGAACCTTATGGCACTCCTGTGGAAACTGAATGATGTGGATTTGAAAGTCCTTCAGCTCCAGAGGCATTAGAAAGCCAGTAGCTGGTTAATTAATGTCAAGATACAGGTGTTAGCAACAGTATTTTCAAAATGCTTGCAAAAGAAGAACGCATGTGCAGCTGAATTGTATAAAGATCCCAACTGTCCCAGTGTAAGTGTTCTGACTGGATTGGGTCCCCACAGGACTTCAGATGATAAAACTTTCAAGTTGTTGCTTTTAATGAGTGGAGGCTTAAAAGGGACAGTGAACTGATCACTGCTGCCCATGAAATGATCTGTTTGGACTTTCCATCTCTGTGCACCAGCATGTTAAACTGTCCAGAGAGCAATCTCTAATAGTAAAGGCCATCTGGTATGAACACCTTGTAACTACCTTAGCATATCCTCCAACCCATTAAAATTGTGTGACTGTACAAAAAATCCTCAGTGGCACAGTCCCTGGAATAGTAATGTCAAGCTCTCCCTAGAGCTCTTTGAAAAGCTGCTAGCTAGCACCCATCAGAAGGCAAGGGAATACTCTTAGGAGTTGATATTTTCAACATCCAGAAACTTGCTCCCAGGCACTATGTCTTAGTAAAGAAATATCCCAAACACCTTGAAAACATCCCAAAATTAAATTTGAGACTTGACATGGGTGAAATTCAACCTAAATTCTAACGGAGTCTGAGCTTTTCTTGTTGACCTGACAGTCCTCTGCTGTCACCTCATCATTTGGTCAAATCCCAGCTTGGTCAGCTGTAAACACTCGCTCACATGAATGGTTAAGTAATCAAATAAGCAACTTCCAAATATACCATCAGCCAGTAAGAGAAAAAAAACACTCAACAGAATTCTGAACAAAACCCACAAGTGCGAAGATAGACAAAGAACAGATTGTGATTTTACTTCTCCTAGGTGTGTAAATAGTTATGAATGTGGGACTGTGGACAGTGAAGAAATCTTGTTTCCTACACAGCAGCTGAAGGAACATCTGGAATGAAACAACAGCTCCACAACCACACTGGGTCACAGTACTCTATACTGCATATGGAAGCCAACCAAATGCTAAAATTAGTATAATTAATTCCATATGGATTGTATATTTCATGTATGATCTACAACTTAATGCTGTACAAGTTTTACTTGTAAACTATTACATATGTATCTACAACTAACAGTGCACCCCAAAATGAGATCAATTACATTACAAAACCTGTCAGAAAAAATCAGAAGTTGAAACAGCTGTCACAACAGACTAATACAAGATGTGTGTCAGCAAGTTACAAAGTGAACACTTCAGTGACAATTCAAATTCCATCTGCTGGAGCAGGCTGGCATTCTTACCTGACTTCCAACTTTCACTTCAGTCCATTAGAAAAGTGTCTGAGAAACTGAGAGCTCTATCTCATTTGGGCAGCAGTGCACATGCTACTTCTGCTTCCCCCCTTCCCACGACTGTATCAGCCCTCCTAGAATGAGCAGCACAGAAGGCAGTCCACTGTTCTGGTCTTCAAGTTAATATCCACCAACAAGAGAAGAGTTACACTATTCTACCCCCATTTTAAGTCTGAACTCCCATAAACACATTGGTTATAGAACATCTACTCTAACGCTTTGGGCAGAGGCCTTTAAGTAGTAGCAAACACACACTTGCTCAGGTTAACTCCTGCTTTTCATGCAAGAGCAGCCATGAAGTAATAGCTTCTAAAGAAGCTAAAAGCTGAATTCTTTATAGCGGAAGTCTGTGATAACCCCAAAAAACATTTCTAAAAGGTAGACAGTGCACATAAGAGATTTTTGATGCAGTATTCATTTTGAAATGTTACATAAGTAATGATGCCAGCCAGTGCAGCCACTTGTTCTTGTAAAGTCACAGCCCTACACTTCAAAAGCTGAAAGCAGTAGATGAGGCCTGCTCAGTTCACAGGAGCTTTAGTCTCCCAGCCTTTTGACATTATTTATTTCAAAATAAAAACTAGGTTCCTAATCTACATATTACCAGTCATACACAAATCCAAGTAAACAAAACCACTGAAAACTCTAGAAAACAGTATTAACCTTACCCAGATCAAATCAAGAGTGGGTTGCAAGAGCAGCAAGTTATGCTCTCCTGTATTTCTGTAAGGAACTGTCTTGAACATACCCTGAAGGGGTTGTCTTTAAGGTATGTCAGGAAGAGCTTAAAAGGATATACCAACTAAAATCAAACTGTTTACTCTCAATGCACCTTACCAGATTCCTTATTTTGTTACATTTTAAAAGGACATTGGTTCTCCTTCATACTGCAAAGGCAGTCAAAACCAGGAGAAAGCCATTAACACCTCTGGTGTTAGAATAATACATAAGGTGCCTTTGAACACATTAAAGAAACTGGAAAAAAGTTTTATTAGATACTGAAGGACTATCATCATTTTACTATCTACTGAAACTCTACCATCCTGAGTAATCTATGAGTTGTCATTCTCTTGGAAGTATTACTTCAGAAGGAAAAGTATCTCAAAAGATCACTAGTGAGCCACTGCAGTTGTTCACTTGGATCATGAACTTTGTAGGAATGAAGCCGAAGCAAAACTTTTCACTTCTTTTTTTCCTTCTCAGTTCCACTATCAAGAACAAGGGGATCTTTTTATTAGCTACAGAAACATTATACTACTTCATCTATACTTCTAAGACTGGTGACAGAAGCTAAGACCTACCAAATGAGTTTGCACATTCACAGAAGAAATATCAACCTTCCCACCCACCTCTCCCTACTTCTGGAGGATGGCATTCATTAGTCTCTTCAGCATAAAACTACCAAAGAGATGAACACATACAATGTAAATATTCTGCAACATCTCCTGGTATGAGGTATATACTACTTTGCTTTATGTCTGTTTTCTAGAGCATCAACACAGAAATGTTATGTAGGAGGAGGCCTTCAATCCATGAAACAGCAGGATCTGGTCAAACAAGCACGTACACATAAAATGCAGAATTAAATATCAGACTTTTTAAAGTGCACAACTAGTTACACAATTACTTTTAAGATGGCCTTACTAATAGCAAAGCTGCAAATTCTCAACATAATCTGGAGGCATTTCAAAGCATTCCCTATGTTTGTTTGGATCTCCCTGAACAGACTAGGGTTTTGAGAAAGGTTTTCAATTGACCAAAGAGTAGAAACTAATTTTCCTGGGAAAACAACCACCTGATAATTTACTATTTTGAGAATGTAAATCTATCCCAACCCTCACTTCCAAAAAAAGTTATTTTTAAAATAATGGTTCCAATATACAACTATGCCTAATGAAGTTATTGTTAATATTAATGCTTGGTATGCACTCCACAAGGACTGTGGGCTTTGGAGAAAGATTAGAGTCAGCTTCTTCCTCACTCACCAAACTTGTATAGAAAAGAGGCATTCAACAATGAAATATTCTGTTAGTCATAAAAAAAAAAAGTTACTGTAACTACATAGAGGAAAAGCAGAATTAGTACAGAAGCTGGAGCAACTAAACTTTTACAAAAAGATAGTTATGTGGTTATATACACAAGTACACAAACAATTATTTGTAATATGTCTGAAAGGAAAGGACCTTTGAAGTTCAGTGTTCTGAAGTAAAAGGTGAAGACAAGGTATCTTTATTTACAAAAGTAGCACTGACACTGTATCAGTGTTCCTATGGTCCAGCAGCAGAAAGGTCCATTTGTCAGGAGTTGCTGTGTAACTTCAAAGGGACATAGATAGGCTTTGCTCTATTAAAAACAAGCACAAAGCCAAATTTACACATTATCACTTCTTACAATTATAGAAACATTGGTGCTCACCAGGAAAAGTCAAGATGTTACAGCACTCCAAAATGCGAAGCTGAAAAAATTCTGTACCAACTAACCCGTATTACAGCACTTTTATTGAAGTTCTATGCCTTGTGTTCAATTGTGTAACATTTGGACATTAAAAATATAATCTGAAGCAATATATAACACTATTATTAACACACCAACTTTTTCAGTGCTTCATACTGAATCTCAGAATGAGCCATATCTAGTTTTCCTTTCAGTTCCCAAAAAGTGTTAACTAAATCTTTGTACTGCTGCTCTCCACTACAGCAACCTTGGTAACTGAAACGGAAACCAGCCTTAACAGCAGACACAGCCTCAGCATAGAGCAGAAAAGCTCTATCTTGATATTCCTGTTAGCCCCTATATCACATGTACATTAGCAACGTTGGTTAAGCAGACTGACCAGACCTAATACAATTAGACAACTCCTCTATTTTACATGATGACTTATTTTAATGTACACGGTAATCTTGTTACAGCAATCCTTACTACTTCCACGTTCTTCTGGACAGATTTGAAGGATGAGAAAAAACCACAACAAATATACAACAAGTTGATAAAAAAAAACCAAGAGTAGAATAAAACAAAAGGATACCTTGTAGAAACTACAAACCTTAAAATAAAACACCTGCTACTAGAAATCTTAAAAGGTGCACTGCTGCCAAGAATTTTGATGAAGAGTGCATTGCCATTATAAATGTGCACACCTCTACTTTGCTACATAGAATTGTAAACTTATTCATACACAGCTTCTGAAACAGAATATACATTTGTGATAGCACTTTGGAAGTAGAGATACTACCAACACGTGACTTGGAGCTAATCTATCACAAGCTTAATTTGGATTTATGGTTTCCTTTCAACTATCCTGTTAGGAAGCTTAACGCGCCCATTTCACACACACACACACACACACACACACACAAAAAAAAAAAAAAAGGCAGGAATTTGTGCTCAGCATTTTTTATAAAACAGCTCTGTTAAGACACACCTCTGTATCTGTGAATGCTTTAAACGCTGGCACACCCCGGAGCACATGTGTGCAAGCAGATACTGCCCAACATTTTGAGGGGGAGCCAGAATACACTGATCATTTTTCTCTGTGAAAGCCTGTTTTATTTTGGTTACTTTACAACTAAGAGCTCTGAAAGGCAAAACCGGTTTCTCGCCAGTTTTTGCGACTCAATATCATAATTTCCTATTCCCTAGCAGTTTAGCCACCCTGAGAAGGACTGGCCAACAAAACGAAGGTGTCGAATTCAGGAGGAAGCCCGAGACGCCCCAAGCAGAGCCCCTAAGGCCCGAGGAAGGGAGGGGGCACGGGAGTCACCCCAGGCCAGGAAGCAAAGCCAGGCGCTAGAGCACACAGTCACCCCCAGACCCCAGCGGGGCGGCCCCGGCGAGGCCTCCGCAGGCTCCCGAAGCAAAAGATGGAAAGCGGGCACCCCTCCTCCCCCCCCCCG
>VZTI01000930.1:1150350-1180400 GCA_013397865.1 Struthidea cinerea | reverse complement strand
CGGAGCGCGGGTTAAAGCCTCGATTCCCCCATCGCCGGGGCGAAGCCCAATGCCTGGTTTTATATGAGCAGCCATCTTGTATTTATTCCCTTCCTCCATGAGAGCCGCTTCCTGATTGGCAAGAGCGCCCGGCCGCAGCCAATGGCGGGAGCCCTTCTAAGAGCAAGGAGGGCGGGAGCGCGCAGCGCCCGCACTGAGCAGGATCGGCCGTGGAGCCCGCTGGGCCGGCTGGGGGGGGCGCTGGCCTCCGCCGGGGCGTTCCATCTGCATGGCGATGGGGGGGCGAACTCAAAGGAGAGCACCCCAGTCCCGCACCCCGAGGGGAGAAGAGGGGTTCCAGAACGCAGAGTAAACGCGTTTCCTTCCATGGCCACTGGGTGGTGCCACTTCTGTCCCACCAACGCGGCGGGAGAGGGCGGTCGGTACTCGCCGAACCAACGCCGCACCCCGCTCTTGCCGAGGTCCGCCGCCCATCGTCCATGCTCGGTGCTGCGGCGCGAAGACGCGGCCCGCGGGACTACAACTCCCGGCGTGCCCCGCGCGCCGCCGGGCCGGGTCGGGCGGCCCTGCCGTCCTTGCGGGCGGGCGCAGCCCTGGAGTTCCCACCGTGAGGGGTTGTTGTAACACCCAGGGGTGGTACCGTAGAGGGGTATAGCACACGAGGGTGGTAACGCTCCAGGGTTTATTAACCATCGCCAGCCGCCCCGGTCAGTGAGGTGGTCGCTGGTCCGGCCCGGTGGCGGTGCCTTCGTGAGGGGTCACGTTCTTTCCCGCTCTTTGCTGTCGCCCCGGCTGGCATAGCGGCCCGTCCTTCCAGCCCGGCGGGCCCCGGGCGATGCTGAAAGACCCCTGAGATCCAGCCCGGCAGTGCCCCTTGTTCCGGGCAAGCCCGCCAGGCTGCCAAGTGCGCGTTATCAGCTTCCATCAGGTCCAGATTAAGAAGTTAGCCTTCGACTAATCATTTAAATTAATGGTCCCAGACTGGTACATAAAAGTTAGCTGATGTACGTAACCTTTCATGTGATAAGTTGGAAACAAAATAATAGGTTTTTTTTTTCCTGTGATGGCATAAACTTTGATAAACACATGAATTTGCATAACGATCTATGACAAAGTTTTCCTCTGAAACCCATTGTGGTCCCTTTTAGAGGGATTTCTGCTCGCCCCAGCCTTTCTGGTTGATCTCCCTTTCCCCGGAGAGTTAACTCTTCGTGTATGGGCTCACACATTCCTTCCCCAAGAGCACATATTCCAAACAAACATTCTAGTGCTGTCTGCATTATCAGTGGCTTTTGACAGTTCTATAAACAAGACACTGGGATGTAATGCTTCAATCCATCCTATCCATGTAGGTCCAGCCTATACTTCAGTCTTCCATAAAGTTTGCCTGGGGTGCCACTTTCCTGCCTGTCTCTTCTCCTGTCCTTTGGTGGGAGCTCTGTGGCAACTGGAAACTGGCGTTAAAGTGGCCCCAAACACTGGCAGTGTGAGTCAGCCTGAGGCCTCTGAGCACAGAGTGTGGCCAGAGCAAACCACAGACCTGTTTTTCAGTGGTAGATGGGGGATTTGTCACAGTGCTACAGCCAACAACACAGGTAATGCCTTTTGCCTGTCATAACTCTGGTGCAGTAACTACCTTTAAATAGCTCAATATACCTTCTGTAGCTGGATACACAGAAAAAGTACAGTGCGTTTAGTTGGAGGCCAAGAGCCTCTTACCAAAGTACTCCAAAAACTCCACACCCCTTCCCTTCTGCCATCCCATGCCCTCGTGTTGCAGGTGCACCTGCCGGGGTCCCTGACCTTGATCCCAGGCACATGCCTGCTCCTGTCCCATGTGTGTACATGTTTGCACTTAGCTGTGTGATGGGGAGGAACAGAAGGGAATTGGGGTAGGGAGCAGCAAGGAGCAGACTGAGGGTGGAGATATTTTTCTTGTATGTTTGATGCTGTTGACATGGATGTATAGCAAACATCCCTGATAGTATTTCCGTGTTTGTTTAGCCAGGAACCAGCAGCTATCCTGTCCTGCTGTGATCTTCAGGTGATATTTCCAATTCCAACATCCTATTTCCTCTTAGGTTCCTTAGAAACAGTTCATGCATTGTTGTAATAGCAGTCAAGGCAGAGGGCACATCAAGCATGCAATAAAATTTGTTTTGAACAGCTTCTACCTGATAAAAATAAGTGCAGGGAAGATATTGGTGGTGGGTCGTATGCACTGAGTACTTGCTGAAATTATGATAAACTGCACTTCCAGGAAAACAATCTGCAAAAGACAGAAAGAATTATCTGTTATAGTAGGCATTCTGGACTAAAACACCATTCAAGTTTCATACCATATATTTTTGTATTTTGATGTGACATTTATGTAAAGCACATCCCTACTTAACTATTCACTTATATCTTCTGCTGAATCCCTTCCCTACACCCTATGAAAATCAATTCTTCTTTGTCCATGCATCTGTTCAGCTGCTCTGTAAGTCACACTGTTTTTTGCATGTTTTCTTTTGACCCATTTTTCAAGGAGTAGCTATACATTTTCTTCCTTTTTCGTCTTCTGTTAAAAGAATGCCCCCTGAAAATCTGTGGTGTGCCAGTATACTCTCTCCAACCTGCTCCTAAATTAGATAATACTCAGTAATTTCACTCCTTTGGTATGTTTTAATCAGTACATCCTGCATTCACCTCAACTGTTTTTATTTAGCTTTCTTCCTCCTGCCACCTGTGTTCACCTGTGAACTCTTATTGCTTGGGCTGCAGATTCACAGCGACAGCAGCTTGCGTACGTTCCCTGTCAGTTTCCAGAGCCCAGGCAAAAAGTGGTGCAGCATCCAAGTGCTCCAGCTGTGCAAATAGCAGATGACAGAGGCACAGTTTTTCAGGTGGAATCCCTCCCGATTAGACCTGACATAACATAACCCTCTATGTATTCTGGACTTTTAGAAGACTAACTTCCAGTTAGTTTTTTGTGTCCTGGAGGTTTGTAGGTTTGTATTACTCAGGATCACACCAGCCTCTCTGTAGTGGTCGGTGTAACATTTGATGCCTTCTAGTCTGAGAAAAAAAGATTATTTTCATAATACATTGCATGTATTTTAGTGTCTATATTATTTGATTTATAAATTCCCTTGGAAATCTTGTCTGAAGACAAGCTAGTCTTAGAAGCTTGCCCCCGCTTAGCAGTTTGCTCAGACAGCTTCTCTGCTGGTGTCTTAATCACTATCATTATTTTGATAATCTGGGGAAAAATTTCTCTGAGATACATTTATGCATTATGAACGTATGCAGGTGAACTGTGCAGGTTCTTTGCAACATGTATTTCTTAATAATGCTTTCTGTTCTGAGGTCTGCAAACTAACTAGATATCTTGTAGACTATTTCTAACATTTAGACTTTAAAATTCTTTTTTTTTTATATATTTAACTGTTTCTTCTTCAACTATTATTTAATCTTCCTTGTTTTTATTTGACATTTTATCTCTGTAGGTTAGGCCCCTCTTTAAATGTTGTTGAACTCAGATTTCTGATTGCTGAAGGATTTTTTTTTCTTGAGTAATCTCTTGTTTCTTGCTAATACTTTCTATTGCTATTCTGCTTCATTTTTATTTAAAGGTGTATTTATTTTTTATCATCTAAGCTTCACTAGTTTCCATGCCAACTCTCATGGCTTTTAATTGTCTTATTTTTACTCCAAGGAGGTTTTTTAGTAGCTGCACAACCTTCTCAAAAGCCTCTTAAAAAAACATCAGCTTGTACGTGGCCTTCCTTTTGAGTTCTTCCCAATAAGTGCTGGTGGCTGGAGGCTGGATGCTGACTGATAGCTCTTGTAGTTTAAAAACACCTCAGAGATACCAGTGAAATGCTGGATTCTGAGAGACAAATCAGGGCAAAGCACTGCCACCACAATACACAGCAGCAACATTTCTGAAGAAAGTTTGATGGGCTCCAATTTCTCAACATCAAACAGGTTGCAATAACCATTAGGTAGTGAAAATCACCAACATCTAAAAGATTCCCAATGTCACTAGAGCTGTGTAATTATCTCATTACATTTCATTACCTCTGATCATATTTAACACTGCCAATTTGGGACAGTTTTCCTGAATGAGAGGTTCCTGATATGACAAATAGAGAGAGAAAACTCGTGATTCTCTTTTTGTGATTTTCTGCTTCCAGGGATTTTATCTCATGAGATGGCATGGAATTGTTCAGAAGTGTTTCTTCTTGCCCATTTCCATTTTAAACATATAGTCTGTGTAACTGATCAACCTTGTACAAGGTTGTACAACCACCTTATTTTTGTTTTGTCTCTAATTTCTTCAGCATTTAGTTCCACAATCCCGAACTTCCCACTTTCCCATTTTCTAACTCAGCTCTACTTTTCACCCTTTCACACGTAAAGACATAAATTACTGATATTCTTTGGAAACCTTTTATGTATAAAAACTTAGTTTCTTAGTTTTGTCTAGCAGTTATCCATGCTATCTTAAGTTAAAAAAATATTTTATAGTTTGGGTAGTTTATTGTTCCTGTGGCATGGTTTTTAGGAAATGGTATTATCTATCCATTTGATACAGTTGGTCTTTTTTTCAAACTGTTATGTTTACACTTAAAGCCTCCGTCTTTTGACCTCTCTGTGCATGGAACTACACCACTTTCTATGCCAAGAAAGTAACTAAAGTAAATTTACATTCAGTAAATGAACTTAATACTGAAGTATTAAGGGATTAACAGTAGCAACTTCCATGGACAATTGCATCTTTATATCTGCTCTCTCACTGACATTTAGGAGAGCAGAGATCTCCATTTATATGCAGAAATTTATATATCTATGTTTATAATGCACATACACCTACATTTATACATAGATATACATACATTAAAAAAATGAATTTAGTATTTCATATCCAGAAAGAAAACTGAAGGGGAGAAAAGCTCATGTCAATGGGCTTGTTTGGATCACGGCAAGAGACACAAAGGAGCCACTTAGAGACAAAGAGAAATGGAAGTAATGAGGTCAAACTCTTCCTATAAATCTTCAGGTCTTTCTACATAGGCCTGTGGAAAAATGCAACATGAAAATAGCATGAGAGAAACAACTAGAGACCTTTTATTAAGTTTTCCTATTATCTAAAGTTGTGTGATTTTAAGGACTTTTTTCTTTATTTAACTTCAGTAGTGTGGTTGTTCTTTATTTTTCATGAGCTAATGCAAGAGGGACATTAGTCTGTGCAGTTTAAAAAAAAAAAAAAAAAGTGCATATAATTCCAGTGTGCACAAACTGAATACAAAGAGCATAAATAGAAAAGCACCTCTGTCATCAGGGACATAAGGATTCAGAAACACACTATAATGCTGAATAAACAAGGCCAGAGGTTTCACATCTAGTCCAGCTCTTTCCAAAAGCTGTTGCTTTTCAAAGATAAAAAAGAAAGCTAATCTGTGGCCATCATCACAAGTTCTGCAGCAGTTAATGAGTTTAAATTAGATTTAAAAACAAGTCTGGTGCACGTACCCTTTGCTCTCTATATATTTTAACTCCTATATTTAAGTGATAGAAAGCAATTACTGTTTTACTTTAATTTGCAAATACTGTTTCTCAGAATATATTTTAGGCCTATGAAAGATTTCCAGCATGTAGTGTGAATATCAGAATTTACCATTTACTGTATACCAGAGTTGCTACTGAATATCTACAACATGATGTAGATACCACGATGTGATGGTCCCGTTTTTCAGCTGAAGTGTGCAGACAAGTATCAATCAGCTCTAGCATTTGGATATACCAGTTTATACTTTCTTTTATTTACTTTGTGCATCTCAAAGATGGACTGAGATTAACAGATATTAATGATAGTTTGAATTTTGTTTTCTTCTCCTAAAAGAGTTGATTTTGTTTTATGGACTTTTGTTTGGTAGTGTAACTCTGAAAGTAAAAACTTCTTTCTGTTTATGTTAGAAGAGGCCCTTTCAAGAGCTACATGGGGAACATCCTCATCTGTAACAACTTTATCAGGTTTATCTATGTTGAGGGTTCTTTCATCTTCCTTTGTGGAACATTCAGTCCTGGGTGTTCCTCATAAAGGAATAAATGTCTCCTGCTTTCAATATGACTCTGAATTGACTTGCTTGTTGTAGTTCTTAGAGAGGCAGTTACTTCAGATTTGCTTGTTACACTTTAACTAATTTATAACTGTAAGTTTTGTGTGATGGGTACAGTAATAGCAACATTATAGTGTGTTTTGATGCTGTCCTGAAAGTGTGAGGTAAGACAGGTATGTACCTGTAATAGACAAATTGAATTTTATTCTCAGATTCCTCTAATGCTGGGATTCCTGATACCCAGTAAAAACTGAGCTTGTTTTCAATGTGGAATAGGTTTGTGGAGTAATTTCTAACTTGATTGTCTGAAATTCCCATTGGATTCTACAGGGAATGTCTTCAGGATATTATACTACACACAGACTAGATTTAAAGCTTAGAGAGACGACTTAATTAGTTTTAAGATCCCACATGACTTTATTGTAGGATAAGAGGTCTGAGTGCTCCTGTATTTTTTTGATAACTGTTATTTACATCAACTCAGAGCCACCAGCACCGCTTAGAAGACCCAGATAAGTTGCCAGGAGCTCCTCCTGCAGCATGTGCTCTCTTTTTATACCCAGTAATCTTTCACCACCTTTTTACACATGCACCTTTTGCACATTTCTTCCCTCACACTGGTAACTCTCTCCCCCTGACACTTGAATTTTCATTTTCCCTCCTCCTTCATTTTTCTTTTTTAGAACATTTCTTCTCCTGTCCTTGCCCCACAACCCCTGCCTTGTCTTCTCATCTCAGGAGGACAAAGAATCAAGTTGCTTCCTCACCTAGTTCCTTTTTGTCATCTGTTTTTCTGGCTCCCCACAAGAAGAAGAAAGGGAGCTGCTGGTTCGGTAATTGCTGTCCACTGGAACCAGTAAGGCACAGTATGTTGAGAACTGGAGCAGCCTGGAGAGGAAACAAGCTCTAGTGGTTGGTGACAGCATGGAAGCTATTGCTTTTTGTTTGCACACACATTTTAGATAAACTGCTCTTCACAGTGGCCAAGGATTCATACCCCTTGCTAAACCCCAGACAGGGGATACCGTCTTTCTTTTCTCAGCATCGAGCAGGTTCTTAGGCCACAAATGACCTTTGGGTGTCTACATTTCTGGATGATTCACTTAAAACATTTTAAGAAAGAATTGATCTTTGAGAAGCTGCTGCTCAGGTCATTGAACTGCTGGTCCTGGCACACTGGTTGTAGTAGTGCACCCCAAATTTGAATTGTAACACATCACTTCTCATTTTTGTACATGCAAAGAGAAAGCCTGCAGCTTGCTAGCAGTTACTTCAGAGGCAAACAGCGAAGGATCCAAATTACACTTGTGGCTCCTTGTAGGTCATTTACCTTTTGCCTCAGCTGAGAGAAAAAACAGTCACATGCAAACCTTTCTAGGCCTTTTATAGGTAACTGTTTGTTCTTCACACAGAATACTAAATTCACTGTGCATTGCAGATTTCTACCTATAAATTTAGTTGTATCCTTGTGTTCTGGTTTTCTGTTGGAGCTGACCTCTCCTTTTCCCAAGCCATTCTTGGGAGTCAGCCTTCTGCACAGAGCTCATCTGAACTTTCAGTGTTTTCCAGAAATCACCTGAACATTTCCTAACTTAGGATGATCACGCCTCAGGGCAAGCTGGCACCAAGGCTTCACCATCTGATAAAAATCCAATGGAAACAGGACTTCAAGACAGCAACAGAAAAATACGTTTTCTGAGAGTTGAGTTCAACAGTTATATATATTAGAGCTGTTACAACTTCATTAAATAATTTTGTGCTAAATCTGGATTTTCTGTATTCTTGTGTTTTTCTTCAAAATTTCACACTCAGGGCAGTGGGAAACCAACACTATCTGGCTTTTTATGCTCTGTGATACAACAACAGCTATTTCTAGATTTGCTGAGAACATACACAAAAGAGACCAACAAGATTTTATGACCTTTTTGTAGAACTGTGAAATAAATAGAAGTATTGTGTTTTATTTATGAGTGCTGCTGTAATACAATATTCCGTTAAAAAACAAGAAACACTTTATTTAATTTCATTCTCCACCATGTGGATTTAATTAGCAATTAAATAGTACAGATGTGAATATATAGTGATGGATAAACTGTGGAATTTGAGATAAACGTCAGCTGGAGTTTGTAATGTATTATGTGGGCTTAGCTCTGCCTTATTCCTTTAGGAACAATAGGGTAGAAAGCCTTATCCTAAATTACAAATAAATAAATAAGCAAACAAACAAAAAAACTATGTCTATTTCCATACAGTCCTCTCAAAACCACTTGTGGAAACATCCTGTCTAACAATATTCCCTAAAGAGAGAAATTCAACATAGGTAGGAAAGTGACGTTTATTTTGTCAGATCACAGGAATTACACCACCTGATTGTTTGCACCTCAACTCTCAAAGGGTCCTGCAGGAACTGGCAAGGGCTACTGCTGATCCTAACTCCTTATGCCACGACATTTCTTCTTCACTGAACTTTCCAGTGCACCAGTTTTTCAGCTCTCCAGTCTGAAGTAAGAGGATTGACTGTAGTGTCACTGCAATACTAAATAACAAACCCCAAAACAAAAATACAAAGGGCAAATGTTTGCTGCTCTTTATTCACTTTATGAATACTGCATACTTAGTATAAAAAAGCCCCAAACAAGTACTTGTAATATCAGTCTGTAATTCTTGGGTCCCTGCTGGAGAATACCAGGAAGGGCGGTTTTGTGTTGATTTTTTAAAGGATCTAGCACTATAGTAGCCCATATTGCAGATCTTTCTTGCTTCCAAATAAAGACGTCTAGATAAAGATTCTCATCTTACAGCTCAGGAAAAAAAAAAAAAAGGCAAGTGAAGGAACAAATGCCTTTTCTTAACATTTAGTGTTCAGTTCCACAACCAATTTATATAGACAGAGCTTCATTCCTGAGACCGCATGAATGAAGCTCACCATCAGATTTAATGGCAAATACAATTTACAGGGAAATACAAAGCTGCTGTGAAAATGAGAAAACTATTTACTTTGTACAATGAACAAAGCCAAAGTGGTTCTACCAGTTGCACAGGCAACGAAGCATTTGCAGTATGAATTTATATCCAAGGAGCCCTTTGACTAGGGGAACTGTTTGCATGTGTTACAAAACAACAGGAGTTACAAGATACTCCAAACTTTTCAAATAAAGTTCTTATTTAGTACATGAATTAAGAAATCTGGGTTTTATGCTGCCACTAAAAGGCAAAAAAACTTTGTGCGTTTTGGCTACGAACACTTTTTTTTCCCCAGTTTTCTATTGTATACCTACACCCTCTTGCTCCCTTGCTTGATGCTTTACAGCTTTGCTTTTGAGGCAGTATCTTAACTGTATGACTTAAGTAGCTTGCATTCAATTGTTTATTTTAATGTAATGGTCTACCTTTATCCTTATTTATTGTGATGCCTTTTAAAGTATTACTTTATTAAAATGTTATAATAATGAAAAATGTAGGTATTTTAATTTACCTAGGTATTATAGCAATGCTGTTTTCCATCCTATGGAATCAGTTCTTTTTCCACAGGAGGAGCTGTTGGTGCTTCTGTGCAGCTGCTGGCATAAATTTGGTTGCACTACCTTTGTGAGAGCCACAGGCAGTTCAGGAGACTGTTCAATACATGACTCTTAAAAGGAGCTCACCTGAAGAAGTTATTCTTCTGTTCTGATTACACTGCTCTGCTGTAAGAAGAACCTAGTAAAAACCAGAACTGTGGAGCAAGACAGATATGACTAACAAACAAGGAGGTGTAAGTATATAGGCACAAGTGCCCTTGGCTAGTCGAGACAGCTAAGGTGACATATGTGACCTACCTTCCTTGGGATTTGTTGCTGAGAAACTGGTGAAATTTACCTACAGTGGGCTATTCTGAAACACAGATAACCTAAGGGATCAGGAGAAAAATATACAATCAGGATGAGCTATTCCAATTACTGAAAAGCAAGTTTGGCATTTAGAATATTCAAACTCCACTTGCTTACATGCTCTTAGCAATCTGGGAAAAAAATTCTGCTGTGTGAGAAACAATGCAACTAGATCAGTTCAGTGGATGATTGCAATGCTGCAGTGATTGTTAGCAGTAATTCAAACTTCTGTTTACAAATTAAAGGATGAACTGGACGTAACTTTGCTTCATTAATTTCTAAGTATTTTTCCTATAATTTCAATGTCTACTTGATAGTGCAGTGTTTTATTATGCATCTGAAAATCACATACATTTTAAAGAACTGTAAAACAAAAAACAACCACAATCACTCAGAAAGTTCTTTGTTTTAAAGGGTTGCTTGTTTCAGGGTTCCAATTTCACTAAAAGGAAGGACTACTTTAATTCCATGTGTACAGAGACGTTGTCTCCAACTACGCTTAACAAATACAGCCTAATAAATTTAAAGAACCAAACATCAGTAGAAGCTAATCTTACAATAGAGACCGGTTCTCTACTACTCAAATTTTCATGTAACTAATTTGCCTAAAACAAAATTGGTCCACATACAAAATAAAATGGGTAACTGTAATTCTAAGCTGAGCAAACACGGTCCGTTTTATTCAGTTCCAGTTGTAGTGGTCTCTTGGTGCTAAATCATAGTGTGATCTCTCTTCGTCTTCATGTCCACAATCTAGTGGCAGGCCATAATTGTAATCAACTGTTACAACTGGTAATCTTTTACTTTGTTCCACGTTTCTGGTAGTTTCACCCTGAAAATGCTTTCTTTCATAGTCTATTGAACTATCTTCTTGGTGTATGGATGAAGATGGGTGCATTGTTCGTGAAGAGTATGGTGCAAATCTGTTTTTTCTTCTATTAAATTCCTCTGAGGGATGCTTTCTCCTATTGTCTTCAGGACAATTCGGTCGATTACTGTAAGAACAAATATGAACAGTGAAATTCTTAGAAATAAAACAGTTGATTTACTGTTGATGGCCACCCTTAGAAATTAACTGTGTCTAACATTGAAAGAACAATTCAAAACCTCATTCTTGTTTTTATCCCCTGAAATTAAAATCCTCTCTATGGATGTTGCAAACTTGTTTGTATTAATTTTCCAATTCTAGTGATTAAAATTACAGCTCTTTACAGTAAGTAATTCTACTAGAGGAAGTTTTGTTTCAAGTGCTGTTTACAATTAAAATTACCTGTTTACTGAGGATATCTTTACCTAGGGGATGTTTTTTTCCTAAGTCCATGTTTTCATTTTTGTGTATAATATGTAACAATAGCTCTCTAGTACATAGTCTCAACAGGCAATAATATACTTAAGAAAATATTTTAATTATTAATTCTTCTGCAATAGAAGACTCACGCTCCTACGAAATACATGAGGAAGGATCTAAAAATGTATATACATTAGGTTAGGGTGGGTTTTAGGTAGTCCCGGCAGAGTCGCCAGAAACTCATGGCTTTTGGGACTACCTAAAAACAGAAGCCAGACAAAATTAAGAGAATAAAAAGTAGTTATATTTATTGAAGGGCCTTCAGGTACATTTAGGGCAGACGAAGGCCTCCCCAGGGGCTACACCCAAAAAATGGACGATGGGTCAGGGGTTTTCATACTTTTGTAAGTTTGGTCCATTTGCATATTGGGGGTTAATCTTCCAATTACAGCTTCAGGTAATTAAGTGTCATTTACCCCAAGTTTGCTCCACCCCCAACTCACTTTTGTTTCCATTTCTGGGGGCCTGAGACAGTAAGGTGTCCTTGATTCCCAGGCCTGGAGAGGAATTGACAGTAACTAACACTCTATATGGAGTTTAGAGTTATACACTAAAGAATTGCAGGATTACAAATATATGAAAAATATAAAAGCTAAAATCCTAAGGCATCAATAGATATATTGGTTTCAATTCTCTTTACTCTCAAATACCTTCCTTACTTGGTAAAGTAAGTGGTGTGTAAACCCAATTCAAAACAATCTTTAAAATTTTTAAATCTTCTCCCTTACTGAACCATAGATTCACTTAGACTGGAAAGGATCTCTAGAAATACCTAAGGCCACCTCAAACTAAGTCTCATTAGATGAGTTTGTACAGGGGCTATATCCATTCTTAAAGGAGGTGGGGTGGTGGCTCTGGGCAACCCATTTCAGTGTCTGACCATCCTGCACAGTACAACTCCTTAGCTCAATGTACACAGCACCTAAGAGTTAAAATATAGCATCTGTGTTTTGCTTTTTTGCTTACTGATAGTTGATTTTCATATTATGTAGTTCATTAGCTTGAACTGTGCTTGTCATGTCAATGACTGTATCAGGGATTGACACAATAATCACACTCAAAACTCAGTATCAATGCACCACAAATTAGTCACATTATTTGCTCAGTGCTCAGATTCAATGGGTTAAACTGCATTTAACCAAAAATATTAACACAGATTTTTATGCTGTGCAGTTAATTGGTATTTTTTAGCTGGGAAACTGGAGGAGTAACACTACAAAGGTACGTCAGAAAACAATGTATGATATCTGATGCTTACCTGTAATTTCTGTTAAAGTCATCATTATCAGACCCATAATCTCTGTGAAGTGAAGGAGATGAGGAGAAATGAGGTTCTGGTATATTTTCATGGGAAGAAAAGGACCGACTTCTGCAAATAACCAAAAGAATTGCACGTTAAGAAGACTGCCAACAGTTGTAAGACTTGGAAAAAAAATACACATCAAATGAAATAAACATATTTCTTCTTTTAGTAAAAATTACTTAAAATTTTAATAAAAATGGTAATAACTGTATTAAATTAATACCTCAAAAATCATATGCTTCACTTTAATAACATCCTCTGTTTTAGCCTACAATGGAAGAAATTAAATCAAACTTAACTAGTCCAACAAATCTGAAATACATTCTGAAATATTAAAAATATTTTGAAATATGTCAGAATCCAATAGGTTTACTAGTAAGTGATATATGTATTTGTGAGATTATAATGCAAGTTCTGAAGCAAATGGATTTCTAACAAATTATTAACTCAAGGAGTAAACAAAGGCAAATCAAACTTCTTGTAGCATTCCTGTTTATCTGTGTTTGGCTGAGGGCATAAATAAAATTTCATATCCTCTTCTGTCCAGAGGACAGCTTTTTAAGTATAAGTTTCTATACAAAATGAAGTGGGACAAGAGTTTTGTTTCAAGCTGACTAAAAAAGGAAACACAAACTTTAAAGAAGCACAACCTTTTAATTTAGGAAACACTGGCTTTCGAAGCTACAACACTCTGACTTACAGCAAACCCTTCCGTAAGTCAAAACAAGAAAAGTTAAAGAACTGATCATTTATATATTAAAAGGATGATTAATTGATTTAAAAATAATTTATTTTTAAAAATACTTAATTTGAAATTTAAGTTAAAAACTGCTGAGCCTTACACTTTCATTCTCTAATTCTGTTCTTACAGCTCAAGGATGCTTTACCTGTCTGAACACCATTCACGTGGCAAGTCATTGTGACGTGGATGATCGCGAAAAGGTCTTGGCCTTTGTCCGTGCCCTTTATTACCATAATCAAAATCTTTTAATTGAGTCTGTTCCTGTAAGCCATCATAAGGCTGAGGGTTATGAAAAGGTCTGCACCTTTGTCCAGGACCTTTATTATCATAATCTTTCAGTTGCATCTCTGTTTTTAAGTCATTGCGAGGCTGGTGATCATTAAAAGGTCTCAACCTCTGCCCCTGACCCCTCTTAACAAATTCAAAATCTCCCAATTGCATCTGCGTCTGCAAGTCATCATGTGACCCATAGTCATGGAAGGATCTTAGTCTTTGGCCAGGACTTCTGCTGGCAGAATCCAATTCTTTTAACTGCATTTGAGTCTGAAATTCATCACGAGATTGGTGGTCATGGAACAGTTTTCGTCTCTGGTCACGGCCCCTGCTACCGAAATCAAAATCCTTTGACTGCCTGTCTTCCTGCAAATCATTAGGAGATGGATGGTCAGGAAAAGATCTCTGCCTTTGTTCACGGCCTCTGTTGAAGTCAAAAGACTGTCTGTCTGCTTGCAAATCATCATGAAACTGGTGTCCGTGAGAAGGTCTCAAACTTTGTCCATGTCCCTTGTTACTGAAGTCTAGGTCCTTCAGCTGCGTGTCTTCTTGATAATCATCATAAAACTGGTGATCAGTAAAGGCTCTTTGTCTTTGTTCTGGTCCCCTGTTGTAGTCCCAATTTCTCATCTGCATTGATGTTCTCAATTCATCCTGAGTTTGATGGTCATGAAATGGTCTTCGTCTTTGTCCAGGCCCTTTATTAATGAAGTCAAAATCTCGCAACTGCATCTGTCCTTGCAAATCATTGTGAGGGTGGTCATCATAAATTCTTAATCTTTTCCCAGACCTGTTAAGAAGTATTGAACATCACACTTAGAAGTCCTACAAGTCATTAATGAAAACAATTCCTTTTTAACCAAGAATTTATATGAAAGTCATTGCAAATATGAAGGTATCAAAACTACTAATAATCCAAACTGTATGTAAGATTATAAAACCTTCAGTGTTAAAGCAGAAGCTGTGACAAACATTCAATTGTAATTCTATAGTACTTGTTAAACAGGCAAAAACAGTGATTCAAAATTAATTTAAAATAACTGCAGATTATTGTACAATAATAAAGAAGGACAGGCAAAGTAAAACTGAATTTTCCTAAGTGAACTAATTACTTACAGACTTCTAACAGCATACATTCCCTTTCTTTCCCTTATCTTGTCACTGTTTTGTCAAATTCAGTAAATACATTTTACATGAGTAGGCTACATTAATAAAATCTCTTTGGGGTATCTATAGTATTTTCAATAAGAAACAATTTTTTCCCCCTGTGGTCCTTTTTTTGCTTTGTTTTGTTTTTAATTCCATGTTTCAGCCTATTACCCTTGAAAATCTTCATTTGGGAACCGCTCTACAGATCTGTCCATTGCATGTGGTGGTGGGATAATATCTTCATCTGCATCCCATACATCCATTCCAAGGTTACTAAGAGCGAAAAAAACCATCTCACATAAGCTTCCTTTTTTAAAACAGACTATTGACAGAGAAAAAAACCACCCCCAGAAAATTCTTCAGTTCTGAATGACAGAAGTGTTATGTTAAGTAAAACTTACAGACAACTCAGAAAATGTTAATCTTGTAAATTTATTTTAAAAATCTGGCATGAGTCTAACTTAATCCTGCACAGACTATGAAACAATAATAGGAACAAAACAAAGGGCCTTCAATTAATCTAAAAAGAAACAAATCATTCAGATATTAATTTTAAAATCAATTTACTGCTCCAAGGCATCACTGGTACAAATACCGTAGGACAATGTAAAGGTTGGCTGTTCTTAGGAGAAGGTGATGATAAGCATAACTTTCTTAAACATCAGGAATACAACTACTATGAACAGAGGGGACGAGAACAATCTTTCACATTCCTGTGGTTTTTTATTCTTAAAATCGTTTTACTATTTTTTTTTAGTATCTTGTTCTACAGTGCCAACAACAGCAGGCAGATCACAGACACCTTTGCTGTGACTTCTTTCAGCCTCTGAGAGAACACAGACTCAATACACTTGTCACAGTATGATAAAAGCACAACAATGTTCAGTAGTAGTTGTCAGACTGAAAATGAACTTTCGAACCATGCACATTGAAAAGATGAACAAAGTACACTGCACTTCATGTTATTTATCTGAGAAAACACAAACAACTACACATATATTTTACAATCTATGTGTAGTTTCATATTAAAGGTTTAAGAGGGAATTAATTTTGGCTTAGGACTGGAAGTGAACTTTTAAAAATGCCAGGAGACACACTGGAAAATCTTTAGCATACAACTAAAAGCTTTTGTTTACCTTCGCATCGGTTGTGTCCGGAGATCTGTGAGATACACAAGGCCATCCATGTGATGACCTCTGGCATCGCCAAAAGCTAAAAGAAACCCAAACATACAGTCTAATGAAATGTGCTCCAACTGAGCCATGACAATGTGAAGTTTCTGTTCCCCATGAGATGCTGAATTTGAAAAAATTCCAACTTGGTATTAAATATTTCAGCAAGCTGGCATCATTGCAGCATTTTTTTAAAAAAACCCTGAAACTAGTAGTGGTAGCAAACTAAGACTGAAAACTCTATGAAGTAAAAAAAAAAAAAAATTAAGCAGCTAAAACATACTCCTCCTATGCTGTCAATTTGCTATTGCTCAACTCCTGCCTGGAATAGAATCAACAGTCAGATAAAATCTTCTATATAAGCCAGCACATGAAATTACTGAAAAGATACTAGAACAGAATTGTGGTATTTGTGAGTTTTTAGTAATTGTGAAGTACAACCTGACATGTGCCTTAGTTCTAACTATATACATACCTTGAATTGCTGCCTCTGGATCCCAGCCTTCAACATCTATAAGATACCTGAAGAAAAACATGCCTATGTTATTGTCCCAAAGGGAATACAGAGTAATATAAGGATGCTATTTTTTGTGAACAATGATTTCTGCTTTCATACAGCCTTACCTACATATAAGGTAGCCAGTTCTATTAATTCCGTTAGTACAGTGAACGCCAATGAGTTTCTCTATCAAAAAAGGAAAGAGTCTTTAATAGTTCAGAAAGTGAAATTAATAGAAAGTTAGCACAATACAAAAAAACCCACCTCTGCTTTTCTAGCAAGGTCATGATAAATAACGCTTGCTGTTTACAAATTCTACTGTCACGCCTGTAAAACAGACACATACACACAGGACATATGTCCTCTCCATGCTGGATCTCTAGCAGCTGTTAGATCACTACTTCCAAACCTGTGATGGCTGAGATTGACTCTGCAGAATGTAGAAAAAAAAGAGTGATGCCAGGTAAAGCACCTGGCCTCAGCCACTGTACTAAGAGGAGAAAAAGAATAAAATATGGGTTTGAAAGCACATCTCAACAAGCATATGTAGAACTGAGGAACTCAACTAACACATAATGCATCTAGAAGTATGAAATGCCTAGGAGTATAAAATACATGGAGAAAAAAAGGACCAGTAATCTTTACAGAAATATTTTCTTTTTAAAAAAGATTATACTAATTGGCCAAAGGCTAAAAAGCAGAATAACTTACTATTGCTAGGGTGTTTCAAATGAGAGATTTCCAACAGACATAGGGAAACTCTAATATGATAGAGGCAAGGCACTGGTAAAACCCCATCCAGACTATTTATATTCATATTGAAATGTAATGAAAAATCAATTTCATTATGTATAGAAAGGGTGGTATACTATGATGGTCATAAAAGAAGGAAGCTTGTCTTATTTAGTCTGTAATACCAAATCTGAGATACTGAATGTAATAGTGGGGACACAGAACAACAATACTTAAGGAGCAAAGCTGGTATAAGAATAAATGTATAACTGATTAAGAGTTTTAGGCTAGATTTTAGAAGAAAAATTATCATCAGAAGAACAAAGTTTTGGCAGAGGCAGTACTCATAGACGGTCTTTAAAACAGGAAGTTGATAAACTTTTGAATGACATAAAATATAACTGAGACAAAATATAACTGTTTGCCAGAGATCAGGACAATCAAATTGCCACATAAGTTCATTACAAGATGATGTCCTAACAACTCAAACACTAAAAAAACTCCACCTTCTCGAAAAGTATTTGTAAAAAGAATCCTGATATGTTTTAGGGATAATCTAAAACAGAGGTCAAATTATGAGGAGTAAAGTTCTCCCAATTCAGAAGTTACATAAGCTCTGCCAAAATGCCCTTACGAGCTGTAACTGCAGGTCAACATCCAGTAACAAATCAAGAACTAATTCTCTCAAGATCAGATTCAGATACAGACTATTCTTTGTCACACAAAAAAGCAATAGATCAAAACCAGGAGAAAACTAATAATCACCAGGTAATTTCCTTAAGCCAAAAAAGAGCAGAGGAAGAATTTACAAAGTAACTTCCTGAGTAAGGACAAAGGATTTTTCTTACACTTTTTAATTTTCCCAGTAGTTCTAATTCAGGCTCTCATACATGAAGTTTAGGTCAGAACTTTTTCACAAAACAGCGGACCACCCACAGCAAGACCCTGTTTATGCTTTGCAGTAAAAACCATATGCACTTGGGCAGTTAATATCACTACTTTCTCAAAGAGAATGCCAAAGGAACCACAGCAAATATCACAAAAAGGCCTGAAAGAATGTTCCACCATTATTGGATAAATAAACAGGTAACAGCTGCCTACAAAGAATCGCTACCAAAAGTGAGAAGTGAAAAGCTAAAAACACACTGTGGCAAAATACACACTAATTTATTTTCACAAAAAGCACTTTATCCAATCTCAGCAAGAACTGTCCTGTTGCACAGACACTGAAACAGCAGCACAGCCACACTGTGGAAACACTGACACTAGGTCTGTAATGAGATTTTCAAGAATTGTTCAGATCTGAGGGCAATAATGGACTCATAAGTCAAAAAACCACTACGTCAGACTAAATGGCCTGAAGCTGCTCACACGTATCAGTGCCCAGTGCCATCAGAGACCCAGATTTAAAACATCAATCAAGGGCTGGCAGCTACAACACTCAGCTGATGGTAAACAATTTGGGTCAGATAGATGAAGGCCTTGTTGCAGTTACTTAGACACATAACAGAAATGTAACACTATTACGAAGGGCATTTAAGTTACCAGTCATTTTTGAAAAAAACATGTTTTGTTTGAAAAAAGATACGTAGTGGTTCACATAATGGATCTTATCATGATAATAAATTGGAAAGTGCTGTAGAAAGTCTGAGATCCCTGGAGTCATAAATTTTATTGAATATTGAAATTAGTAAATGACACAGTATTGAAATAAAATTTTGGTGAGGAATTTTTTTTTTTACATCATAGGATGCTGATATTTACCATTTCCTGCATTTTCCCAAAGGAATTTTCTGACCCACTTTTTGAACTGTAGGATAGTAGCATTATCAGGGACTTCAAGTCCAACAGTATAAAGTTTCTTATACTGCATGCTTTTAGGTAAATCCTAGTAACAAAAAGAAAAAAACAATGGTAAAAATTACTGAAGTCTTGCAACAATGAGAAACCTTAAGCAGTATCTAACATAATGACAATGTAAACCAGTAGTTCAAATCCTGAATAAAAACTGAAAACAATCTCGACACAATTGTATATGGATACATTCTCAGAAACTACCAGTAACATTTCTACATTAAAGACCATCTCAGACAAGGAACAGTTCCTACGTAAGATTTATTTATCCCTGCTAATTAGGCTGCACATTAACTAAGGGAGCAGATTCTTGTCATTCCATTTTAACCCATTTTACAATCATTAGCAGTATTTGTCCCTCCTACCCACAATACATGATCGCATATTCACTCCCTTAATGCTTAGACCCCATGTGTATTCAAAGATTTACATTGTTATAACACTGCCATTTATTCTCCTTTTCAACAGGAGACTGATTAATCACAATTGTTTGGACCATACAGGTAAAAATTTTTAAATTTATAAAGTAGTTTAAAAATGTACATCTTCTTAGTGGATTCCACTGAGGATCAGTAAAAAGAACCACCTGGGAATAAATGAGAATATCTTCAGGACACAGGGTGTAACTATTCTGCACCCTTTGTGCAGTGCCTGGCACTGAAGTCTTTATCCATTACTGAATTAGCATAACACAAATAAGCCGCAAATGTAACTAGCTGGGAGAATAAGTTAATTCCTCTGTGATAAAACATTTATTTTCTATTGGAGACACAAAATTAGTCTAGATGGCTTACTTGTCTATTCCAATTCAAGGTAAGCAAATGTATAAACGTTTTAAAACAAAAGTTGCAGTAACTATTTACATTTTTATTAGGCTTTTTTTACCTTAACTTCATAGTATCGTGTGGTATATGTTAAATCAATAATTAATCCAAGCTCCACATTTAGGGCTTTCATTGCAGCAATTAGGTCTTTTGGTGTAAATTTCTGGGTTGGGGTAAGCCTCTGGTTAATTGCCTACAAAGAAAATGGAAAAGAAATATATTCTTTTTATGTTCTAATTACAAGACATTTTAATATTCAGCTGTTTCAATTAGTACTAGGAAACATCAATATTTAAAAGGGAGATTATCAGAACCACATCCATGTGTTATACAGGTAAGAGAAACCAAAAAGAAACCAAAAATTTATGTATTCCTATTCAGATGAAAATGCAAGACAATGTGAACATTTCTGCTTGTACAATGTTAACAAACATGATTAAAATAAGCTCTAATTTGATAAACACAAAAATTCTGAAAAATGCAGCATGTATATATTGATTTTTATGTAACGAAAGACACTAAAAAGCAAAACACTACAATCTACTTCCCCCAAACAAATTTTGTTCTGCACAGTAACTCAAAACTAAAAGTGTATTTCACATAAAACATTAGAAGTTGTGATACAAGAGTTCATTTCTAAAGGTTTAACTTTCTTCCCACAAATGTTGTGCAGACATTTTTATCCCTGCTTCATCTCTTGACAGAGTGTACTTGCATGTCATTTAGCACTGGGAAATATTAAGTAAGATTAAATATCATGACTAAGAAAGCTGTGTGTTGGTGGATAATGAATAATTCATTTCATTTGACAAACAGTGAGAAAAATGTTTACTCACCCTATTGTAGCTGTGTTTTTTGAAATGTGTTCTTCACTTTAGGTATGAAAATGCCTCACATACTCAAGACTGGATTTTCTCTGAATAGTGCACTTGTCCATTGTGAGAGCCTTTTGACACAGGCTCAGCCAGAACCAATAAAGACAGTGGCAAAAGATGCAGCAGCCTCAACCACCTGTCAGTTCCTTCATCAACAAGAAATTCAAGCAGACTGGACTCAGAACTATTGGAAAGGAAGGCAGCCACAGACCACATACTTCTTAGAACCACAGATACTATAGGGTAACTAACCATTCCTTGTTTTGACTGTACAGATTATAATGTAAAATACTAGCAAGCACTTGTCTCACGTCTGGAAACAGAGACAGGAAACTGAAGTAAATAAACAGCAGGGCAGTCATATCAAAGCTGGTATGTGATTAGGAAGCTTGAGCTGAAAGGAGGAGGACAGAAAGTATGTAATAAAGTATTCAGTCCTATGTATTTCAGACACCAGTGCACTGCTGAAAAAAGTGGAGGTGGTAGAAGTTTAAACAAAATGAACATGAGTCAGTTATGTCACTGCTACTCAGCAGCAACTCTTAGTAAAATCTGAAACTGAACTTCACAACTTTGAGGTGACAAAGATGAATCTGCAAAAGGTCTATGGTAGAACATTAAAGAATTTTTACTATGTGACATGACACAAACTGAGGAGGAATGTAATTTACAAAAATAAGGTATCTCCAAATGTATTGTTTGATTGAGTAGACAGTTAAATCTGTTATGAAACCCTATGGTTTGAAAGGTTTGTTGGAATTTTCTGAAAAACTCAGGCTGAGTATTTAGTAGTTTAGGTATTTAATAGGGCTTTGAGAATGTGAGAATCAATTCTAAAAATCCTCCTAATGGCATGGGAAAGAACGTGCCCAATTCTTACTACACTACAGTGCTACTGTTAGCATTATAATGGTGATGTGAAAGGAAAGATGGAAAATCCTTCCAAGTAAACACATGATCTTTACTAACAGCACATCTTCTAAGACTATCTTCAAATACTGAAAATGTGTTTTCTCCCTTTGGGCAAAATCACCAATTGTCAATTTCCTAATACATAGCAAAGAAGTAAACTGCTGCATATTTAAGAGGTCTGTTCCACCAATTTAACAAATAATAGGACTTCCGACAAACTATAACCAATCAGGTCTTCAGCATTTTCACACAGATTTACTGACCACCTCTGCAAAGACATCACAATCGAGCCAGTTACACATTTTATGTGTATTCTGCCACAAACTCTATCACCTTCAAGCACACGGTCTCTGGCAGACTTGCCATTTCTCTGTCTTGCATAGTTGAGACTGAACAAACTGAAGGGACAGAAATGCTACAGATTTTGCATGTTTGGGTATCAGACTTTATGTCTGGCCAAAACAGCTTCCCAGAACAGAGATCTATGCCCCAGGGAGATCAGCAGGACAAGAAATTAGTAACATGCTGATGTGGAGTGGTCCTTGTGACAAGAGCAAAGAAGCCAATTATAAATCTACTGGATTTTATATTCACAGCTTGATTTGTTGACTGGCAGTCTTGGTGGAAAGGCACATGACTGCTGCACAATCCATCCACATCTTGGAGAACATGATCAATGTTAAGTATGAGAGCCTTGGTGTCCAAGGAACCAAACCGTCATCCTAAAGCTATAAAAGCAGCTGCAGGAAGCAAATCCTGCAAGCATTTCACTTCAGTCATTGCTAATAAAACTGAACTGAATGGTGACTGAAAACATAACGGGCACTAATATACCCAAAGAACCAAAATTTTGGTGTATGAATACTAGAGAGCAATATGTAGACAAAAGCTTAGACAGAACATTTCCCTTTAACTGCTACGGTTACATCAAGCCACTGTACTTTAAAAATGCTTAGAAACTTTTATTTCCTCTGTATCTAAAGCAAGGACTTGTAGAAGTTAATTTACCCAGCATTTGTCCTATTTGCCCTTCTGTATAAATTAACACTAATTTGCCCAATGCCTTCAAAAAGGCATAGGCACTAAAGAACTGACCAGTCTCAACAAGACAAACTCCACATACTTTAGAACCAAAGAATTTAAAGATTTAACTCAGTGTATGTAATAGTTTAGGATGGCTCTTCATGTTAGTAAGACTCTAAAGGAAATACTAATAAAAGTACTTTTAAATTAATTAATTAGTATTTTTAATTAATAGAAGAAATCTATGAAGACTTCTTTTTCAGCTACACTATATTCCACCAGATCACTGAAGCTTTTTGCTCACAAAATTGGCAATCTGGATCTGTAATTTTAAAAGTTCTGCAGTGGCTGGTATCCTTCAATGAATGCTTAATTTCCATAAAATTATACTTTGGCTTACATTGCCTAGATTGTTATTCATATCATAACCCCTTCCATATAATTTTCTTAAAACAGCCATGAAAAGACATCAAATAAGATTATGAATTTAGGCCACTTAATAGGGATCAAATGAATTATGCTGATTGATTTAGAAGCTTGATTATTTTTAAAAGATAAATAGAGTAACATCAAATAAAAAGAAAAATAAGAACAATATAGAATATTATTTTAAAAAGCCAGATGGCTGAAAGCGCTAAATCTGAACAAACTACTTTTTCAAAAACTTTCTTGAAATTTGCATGTATAGTCATGCTTTTCTTCATTACTTGTGCAGTTTATGTAATACAGCCAATTTGCAGTTACTTTTATACATACCCCTTTCAAAGGTACTTTGAATGCAATAAATCTTGTTCCTGGTATAGGCTGTCCAACTGGTGTCAAACTCCGCCATCTGTAAGGAAAGAAATATTAATTTTTAAATATTTTCAAGTTACATGATTCACCAGAAGACACCCGCAGCACAAAGCACATAAAACTTGCTGTTATCATACAGTATAATTAGGTCCCCAAATCTGCAATTATTCCATGAAATGGTTTCAAAGTATCACCAGGACATTTGAAAAAGAGTCGTCTTCTTTCCTCCTTCTTCAACTTCCAAGAAATTCCTCTCCTCAAAATAGCAGGATAACAAACAAGTAGCACCAATATAAAGCAAAGCAGGTGTGTAAGGTTCAACAGGTAAAAATGTATTGTTGTAGTTGGTGGACATTTTTCAACGTGACTGAATCAAACACCTTAAAAAAGTTGCTACAGGCACACATCAATCATTTAGTTGACAATGAAATGCAAAGTTTACTTCCATTAACAATACAAATCATCTGTATTTTCCTTTGTAATATGCTTCTTTTTCACAGAAACACTCTTGATTGAACTTTCTCTCAACATTTTGAAAAATACAGAGGATATTCCATCACACCAAAACCTAGCACAAATCATCAATATGAGACTTGTTACAACACTCAAAACACGTGTAATTCTAAAACAACAAAGAACTGGTATGCACAAGTTCTACACTGTACTGAAAAAGCTCTTGATAAATAATATTTCAGAGATTTCAATTTTTTAAAAAGGAGAAAAAGCATTATCTGAAAACAAGTTGATCAGCAGATCAATTTTACCTTCGAAGAGGTAACTTACTAAATTTAGAACTATTAATTCTTCTTCTTCTGCAAGTGCAAATTATCTCTATGACCTACCAAGGTGCAGCTGGGTGACTTAAAATCTACACAGGCTTTTTGCATTTTTGGCTAATACCTCAACTATTAAAATACAAAACATTTTCACTTGATTCTTTAACACTGGTGTCCATTCCCTTGCAATTTTCTGAATTAATGCTTAAATTCTCCCTTTGAAGGGAGCAGCCAACAGCTTCTAGAGTTCTTTCTAGTGTTCGTATAACGACACCATTAATACTAGATTTTAAAATATTCTAACCACTGAGTACTTTGCTTTGTTCACAATTCCCGTATCGGACCGTAACAAAAACTAGAAGTTGGCTGGAAAAATTCTCAATGAAACACCTACAATTATATTTGTCATAGTATATAAATAACAACATCAACATTCACAGATGCTTGGAACTAACAATGGAAACACAGGGCATGGTGACCAAAGTGTATTTGATATTAACCAATCATGTAACAATCTACTACATCCATGTATTAAGCACTAACTTATCTCTGTAATCTTCATCATGGGGCAAAGAACAGATCAAGGCTCTCAGTGTAGACACAGAGGTGCTTAGTTTAATGGACAACAAATGAAGCAACAAAGGAGTAATAACTCATCATTAGGAAGGCTGTTGCAAACAGCTGGTCTGTAGAAGACATACAATGTGAGCAGGTGTAAGGGCAAGCTAGAGATGAGGTCACTGAGAGCTGTTTCAAATAAAACTTTTTACTAAATAATAAATTTTTGCAGGACTTCGTATCTCCTAACTGCCATGAGAGAACAGAAACAGTGCTCTGCAAGTAAATAATATGTATTATGTAAGTGTTATAACGATAGTCTTCCCAAGTGAATTTTCAAGTTTGTAAACTTTGGAGTCTGGTAGCTTTATGCTTGCTGTGAAATACGAAAACAAAAATCTGAGACTATGTTCCATTTACTTCTATATAAGAGATGCAAATTTTATGTGAATCCATTAAGATCAGAAATTCAGTGCTGTTTTAACATGCTTTCTCTTGGAAAACTATGAGTGGACATAAACCATAATTATCATAGGAGTGTTCAGAAGTGAAAAAGAGATAATCAAAAAAAAGGGCTTTAAAATCTTATTTTAATTAGCAATGTAAAAAAGGCTTTGTAAAAATTCCGAACTTTTTTTCATATTAGAGGATTGACAGAACAATACCCCAGGATTACCCAGTTTGTTGTCAGACCTTAATGAACTTGGGTTTTTATTGTCTTGTATTTAAAGCCATTTAAATCCTTCCAGAAAAAAAATCTGCACAATCAGCAAGAAACTCAAAAGCTGCTGACAGCTCTATGGTAGAAAATGAGCAGAAGGCACTTTTCATCAAAAATATAAAGGGTATGTGTTCCATGTTATCTTTAAAATAGTATTTAAAAAGGAAATTTCAGCATACTGGTGCAGAACTAAAAATGAAACCAGCAGATTGAAATTAACCGAAGATTAGCTAAGGAAATAAATTCAGATTTGTTCTGTTGTCAACAAACAAACATGGCTGGGAATCAAAAATGGCCTGGACTAAAGAAAGTCAAATTCTTAGAGAAGAAGTATAGATAAAGGCAGAAATGATCAAAGACAAGCTACAGGTGGTCACATGAACAGGAATTACAGGAGCAACAACTTAACTAAGCATTTTAACAAGTATGAATGAGACTTGTGACATGTGATTTGTACCCTGCTTGAACTTAAGTGGAAGGAAGAAAGGCAGGAGTCAGAGGTGTTATCACAAGACGGCACCATCATCATCCCTGTACCAGTGACTAAGAACTAACAGAGGCCTGAATGAAAAACGAGCTGGACATGAAGTTGCTGATTATGGATTACATCCAGCTGAATATTTTATCTGCTTTGGTTAAAACTTTTATTAGAGCCAGATGTGGAACACATGTTTTCATAATTTAGTTTAACACTACTGTTAAGGTCATATGGAAGCTTTAATTTCCAGTAAAATTATCTGGTTTAGAACTGATTCATAGTAAGACTTACTTCAACAACTACTGAAATACTGTCACCTCTAGCAAGATCATTTAGAAAATACCATGTGGAACCTCTTCTCCTTTTTGGCTACTGATACTGCATGATATACATGCATCCTTATTTTCCAAGTCACTTCCATACCTCTATAGACACCAGATTCAAAGCTGGCAAGAAACACTAATACAAATAAAATATCACCCTTCTCTCCCACTCATCATTGAACATGTACAATCCATTATGCCACAGTATTTAATATTCCTGTCTAAATGAAAATGCTAATGCTTTAAGTCTGGACAGGAAGAATTCAGTTAAAGAAGCATATTTGCAGTGCATAGGCAAAAATAATTCAGTTTTGCCCTTTGAACAAAAAGATCCCACTCAGTATTATTTTATACTATTCAAGGGAAACATGCCAGAAGGTGACACTTCTGCAGATGCTTTTCAGATCTGAACTGGAGTTATGTAATTAAACCCACAGCAGGATTTTGGATGCTGAACCACAAATGTGTACTAATCTGTAAATCAGAGTATTTTATTACTTGCTATGCAGCTTGGACTGTCTGGTTCTCCACTAAAACATCATAGTGTACAACTACTGAAGGATAAAACCATTTCAGACACTGTGAAGAATCAGAACTTGACTCCATGTGGAAACTGCAGTGCAAAGGGCCACTTGAATCCCTCTTTTACACTGATGTCTCATTTAGCTACAAAATTACTTCACCAGCACTACTTTGTAGGTTTGAGACCTCAAAGGACACCATACACTATAACTGTGCTTCAAAACATTACTGGGAAAATACAGAAATACTTTTATTATAGCATGGCTTGGGTTGGAATAAGCCCTAAACATCATCTAGCTCCAACTCTCCTGCCACAGGCAGGGACACCTTCCATGAGACCAGGTTGCTCAAAGACCCATCCAATCCGGCCTTGCAAACATTCGCAGGGAAGGGCACCCAGAACTTCTCTGGGCAACCCATTCCTGTGGCATCACCATCCTTATAGTGAAAAATTTCTTCTTTACATCTAATGTAAACCGCTTCCAGTTTAAAGTCATTACCCCTTGTCCGAAAACAAAGTTCACCATTTCTTCTTTAGTTGCCCTAATCCTACTTACTAACTCTACTGAAACCTCCAATTTAGTGTATCACTTCTATTAGCATAATGAAATTTGGATTTAAAGTGTTAAGAATTGACGCACTAACAGGAAGACAATCTTAAAAGATGCCTATATGTAGTGTCACTTTCCTTATCTCCTGCTGTACTGTTAGAACAAAAGAGTTACTGTTAGATGTATTGCTGTTACAACATGGTGATTGAGGTTGTACTTCCACAGTCTGCACTGTCTGGACTTGTCCTTATGCCGCAGTATACCATAATCTCACTTCCGCCAACAACTGTTTCTGGGGCCAGTAAATTGCACGTGCAGGATCATAGGTTCAAATAAGTTTTCCTTAAGACCCTTCCAGGGTTCACTTCTATGTCTTCCTGGCTTACTGAATTGACAGTGAAGAACAACATGCTGTGCCAACACAAGGGTGACATCCATATCCTGCTGCATGAGACTGAGGGGCTGACAAGGCCTTAAACTTCTTTACTGCCAAATCCCTGTTACTGTGGATGTCTAGCTTGATTTCTTAGCAGTATAAAAAGTAAGTATCTGGAGGAGTATCAGGCACTTTCTCAGAAGGTAATACCAACTTTTTAACCAAATACTTGACAGTAGCTGTTTCTCTCCTTGAAAGGTATTAGCTTGCGATCGTAGAAGTCAAAAGTACAGTCCACTGATTCTTCCATACTTAAGAAATCCATGTAGCCTGAAAGCTTCTCTAGTTCAAATGCAAGGGGTGGGATAAGAATGGAGAAATGGGCACCTGATTCTCAAAGTTTTAGTAGCAATTTCCAAGGATGAAGAAAACAAGGAGAGTTAGTTCTTTTTGGATTTCTGAATCACTGCTTACAAAACCAACCCACTTTAGCTCACTTCTATCCAACATTTAACTGAAATCGCCTCAAAATTTTCAGAGAAAGACATGCTTGAACAGCTTTAAGTTTTATTCTAATTTTAATCCCTGAGTTTGTCATCTAGGAAAAAAACTTCAGCTTCTTTACTTTTTAAATTCTGTTCATCTTTTGTTTCTATTTACTGCTTTTAGACCAACAATTATTACAGGAATGCATGTTTTTTGTATCTTATTGCTCCTCCTAAAAATATTCTTAATAAACCTACTTAACACTCCTGCTGAAACCAGCATAATGTAATTCTTTCCTCATATAATGTGTAAACTGCAAGTTATTGTCCCATTACAGTGTGCCTTTATATCTCAGCATACCCTCCTATCCAAAAAGTTTGTTCTGATGTAATCAGCAACACATGGGCTACAACTCTTGACTTGCCCTTCTTTTTATGTGCTTTATTAGAGCTGAAGAATAGAACTTTATCTGTTTTAAATTATGTCATTCTGTAGTCCACATATATACTCCCAATAGAGTCATCAGAAAGCCTATATAGTGCATTTGGGTTAATTTGGGATTATTTTTGCTGATACAACATTTCTGTCCTCCTCTTGTTAAAAACAAAAACACGGGATTTTTCTGGATTTGAATTCACAAAAATATTCCTTGATCTTATGCATGCAACCACCAGCTTCCACCTTATCAACTCTTCCTCCATTCCTAGCAGCAAACATGTGAGTAGTCAGAAGTACAGACTACTCTCCCATTCCTCCGAAAACATACACTTGGGGGTAAAAAGATTAAGAAGAAGGAACTGTGTGTGGCCGATGAAGGAGAAGTGTTCACGGACAGGCTGGAGCATTATACTCACCTGGGGGATGAGTGGCTGGGCTGTTCCTGTCTTGGAGAAGATACCTACCTTACCTGTCTGTAGGTGGTGAAGATGCTTGAAGCAAGAAAGCGTCTGGGGCAGTCAGTGCCCCTTCTCTGTGGGATGCCCGCTCCTGCCTCTTGCTTAGTGTGAGGGATACTTACCCATCAGGGATAGTATTCTTCTTTACCATGCTGAAAGCAGGAGCAGGCAGAGCAGGAGGCAACGGTGAAAGTGGGCACTGCAGCAAAGGAGAGAGAACCGCGCGGTTAACACGGTGCTAATCTCTTTCTCCATCAGTGGGCCTTTTCACAGGGCTGAGTCTCAAGTAAAACAAACCAAGCAGCCAGCTGGGGCTTGAAGCCATCCTGAACAAGTTCTGCACCTTGCAAGTTAGACTATTTCTCCACTGCTACAGCACGACAAGAGGGAAAGACAACTCACCTCTCCTCTCCAGGTGATCACAAAACAGAGAGAGGAGAGGCGGCAGATTTTTCTCTAACTCTCGCAGCAGCGCTGCAGGCACGAAGATCTTCCTGGCAGTCCCTTCTGTCCCACTCCTGCGGCTCGGAGCGGTCTAATCCGCCCTTGCGCTCCCAGTTAGAACCCGTCTCAGCGAGAAGAACCTCCGGGCAGCTGCAAGAGGCGAGGCCGGCACCTCAGCGATGGAAGGACCATCACCTGTCACCCCCTAACCTAGACGGGTCCGATGCCGCCGGACCCCAGGCGCCCATCGACCTCGGAGGGGGGCCTGGCGGAGGGGCAAGGGGAGCGGCCCCCATGCCCCCCGCTCCTCAGATGACGCTGATGAGGCTGCCCCTCACAGCCGCATGTCCCCGGGGCAGGAACGGCTGCTGCGCCGACCCTGTGCTCGAGAGCGGCTGAGCTCGGGGCAGGGACAAATAGGGACCGGGCGGGGGGAGGTCGCGGC
>VZTI01000930.1:1124009-1150011 GCA_013397865.1 Struthidea cinerea | reverse complement strand
GCCCGCGCCTCCGCGCGCGCCGCGCCGCCGGCCAATGGGGCGAGGGGCGGTGGGGGCTCCGCGCGTGCGCGGTGCGGGTGAGGGGGCGCGCGGAGCGGCTGGGCCGGTTTCGGCGTCCCGGGAGTGCCGCATCCCCGGGCGATGCTTTTGCCAAATTATTCTCCAGCTAGATCTTTCGAAATAGACCAGCTTCATTAGTCAAAGATGTGCAAGTGATGCCGATTTAAAAACCAGTTAATCATCTCTCTTGCTTAAGCCAATTTATTTTTGTTTTAAAAGTTCTTGAAAGTTATTATTCCCATGTACTCCTGCACACTACTCTGAGTTGGTGTCAGTGGGTGGCAGCCAGGATGGTTATCAGTACTAGAAGCACGTTCTGAAAAGTTAAATCATGATTTACAGTGAAATAGCTGCTGTAATGTTGGTCGTCATAATTCGTTTGTTAATACGTTTTTATATCTACTTGATACGGTATCATTTAACTAGCCCCATGGAACAAGTACATTAAATATTCTAGGCATATATTTTTGACTATGTTTTTCTTTGCTCTGTTGTGTCTTATTTCCTCAAAGACTTTATTCAGTCTTGTCCTTTGGTAAGTGCTTTGGGGCAGCAGTTTTGAGGTGCTTCATTTATGGTATTTACAAATCCCCTTTCCATATACTGTTTGGGATGCATTCCATAGTGAATTAGTCCTCTTCGTGCTCAGTACAAACTGATAGTTCATACCTCTTCATTTTTGCATATTTCTTTTAGTATTACTTCATTTTTTCCATTTCCTGTATAATTATGAAACATCAGCACTTATATTTTTATATTTTTAATAGAATCATTCCTTGAAGTTCATTTTAACCTGAGTCTTCGGGATGTGAGTGGAAATCGAAAAGGACAAAAGACAAAAACTTTTGATAGCAGTTCTGGTATAGATCTGTAGTAGCTTATGTTTTTGAATGTGTGGATTTGCATCACCGTAGCTGAGAGCAGAGTCCTTTTTGAAAAGGGAAAACTTGCATCAAGTGTTTTGGCTTGGAGTTTTTACAAATAAATATTTGTGATGCTTGTATGCATTTTGATTATATTGATAGATTGAAGAAAGACGAAGTAATAATGGCTGAGCCGTGCTGTAAACCTAAGATCTTGGAAAGGTAACCTTGACTTTCAGGAAAAAATTAAAACAGCCCTCTGAATCCGTGTTCTCTATTGAATGGTACAGTGCGACACTACCCAATACTTCTGATCCATTAAGTGTTAAATATTGGTCTGAATGTGGTAGGTTCTTTACAGCATTTCACTGAAGCCTTCACTCTACTCGGATTTTTTTAACAACACGGTAATAACCAGAAGCAATGTAGATTGAAAGAAAGGCATTATTTTCATTTCCATTGTGTGACGCGCGGGTCTGACCCGGGCACTCCCGAGCGCAGCGCTGCCCGGCACCGCCAGAGGGCGCCGGTGCCGCGGGCTGGGCGCGGGCCCGGCCCCGTCCCCGCTCCCGGGATGGCCTCGGGAACCCCCCCAAACTAACAACCCACGCTCAGCCTCACATGTCAGGAACGCCGGGCCTTTCAGCTGGGTAAAATCTGCACTCGCTAATAAAAACCTGACAGCAGCTGGTCAAGCAGTTAGCATGTAGGAAAAAATTATATGGGGTTGATGCTTCGCTGAAAGCTTGTCCTGATTTGTTTCTGATAGTTTGCTGGAGACATTGAGGATGTTGGTAGACGACAACTAGAATGACTTGTAAATCAGAACCTGAAGGAAGGTAGTACAATAAAAATACTTATTTACATATTTCCTGCTATTGTGCAGCAAAACTTAAGCAGTTAGGAATGTATTAATTTTAGTTTTACATGCTTATATTGAATAGTCCCATTGAACTTGGTGGCATTTCCCATGTTTAAGGTAGAGGTTTCTGAATTTAGTTTTCTCATTCTCTCAGCAGCAGTAGTACTAACTTTAGATGGTGTGTGAGGTCTTACTGCTGAGGAGGGATGCTCTCAAACCTCTGTAAATACTTTCCCTCCCCTAAATGAGGAACCCGTGTTGCTGTCTTGGCCATCCCCATCACCTCAGCCTCAGCTTTGCACCTACTTGAACAGTGGTGGTACAGTATGCAAAACACAGACTGCCTAATGTTGAAAGAGTATTTAAAGAAAATACCATTTACTTGTTCTGCAGATGCATTTTATTGTCTTTTTTGGAGATTGAATAGTGCCTAGACAGACCTGTAATCTGACCCATTACTTTTTTTTTTTTTTTCCCAGCTTCTCTGCTGTTTACACTGTGTCATAAGACAAATGGCACTGCTATTAACTGGAAAATCTGGTCTAGCATACATGATGTGCATTTAGAGTGACAGTTCTGTACCTTGCTCTATACTTAATGGTACCACTCTGACTGTAGCATCTGGTAGAACAAGTTTTCCTTAGGACATATAAGTATTTATTTTCCTGAGATCAGTAAGGAAACTTGTGTATGTATTTAGGTGTATTATTAAACATATGATGAGAAGAAAAAAGTATACAAATGGTTGCTCACTTGTATTGTATCAGTAGTTTTTGAAGGAGGTTTTGTGGAACTTACTAGGACATGATGTCCTGGTCCTGCTGGAGCTGCCTGTGACCTCATTTAAGTTTCTCTAAGTGTATGTTCACAAACAACCTCTCTTCACAATCCCCCTGCTCTTGGAGCAAGTCAAGGATGACAGTGCCTGCTACAGCAACTGTGCTTTTTTTACCCAGGTCAGGTTAGGTACATCTACCTGCCAGGTATCCTACCTGAAAGCTGGGACCAGTACTAAATTCAGTCTTCTGCAATTTCTAGTCGACTTTCTTCCTCTCTGCTCAGACATTCTTCATTCATCTTGTGGTGATTTGTTTCTGCTTCCTGACTAAATCTCTCCTTCTCATTTCTTCTCTAGCTCCTGTGGATTGTAAACCACATGCTGGAACACCAGTTAACTGGAAATGCTACAAAAGCATAAGCATGTCTTCAGCACATCAGTATCTTCCTTAGTTAGTTTTTAAATTGCTATCTGATGAATATCAGATATTCATCAGATATTTAGCATTTGGGTACCAAATTAATCCTAAAATACAGTTATCTAATTTACTCTCACTGTGAATATCTCTGCTTTGCATGGTCCAGATGTAATAAGGTTCAGAGAAATGCTGTTGCTTGTAGGGGGGTTGACATGACCCTCAAGAGTTGAAAACATAAGAAATTGTATCAATAACTGAATGACAGGATATTATTAGCTCAGCTGATATAAATCTTACTTTAAAAATCCCTTAAATTACAAACCTAGTTGATAAATTTAATTAGATATCTTTTAAGACTACTAATGTGTTAGTATCAGATAACAGTTCAGGAAGAATTATCATGTATATTATCAGTAATCATACATTAAATATATGAAAATTTGGATAAAAATGAGACCTTAAAATAACTGCCACCAGATGGATAAATTCTTATCACACAGAAGCGCTTTTTGTGAAATCAGTAGTAAGTCTGAATCATATAATCATAGAGTCATAGAGTGGTTTGGGTTGGAAGGGACCTTAAAGATCATCTAGTTCCAAAGCCACTGCCATGGACAGGGACACCTTCCACTAGATCAGGTTATTCAGAGCCCCATCCATCCTAGCCTTGAACACTTCCAGGAATGGGGAGTCCACAGCTCATTATTTTTGATAATCTGAAATTTGAGGATCTTTCTTCCCACTTATCTGAAAATTATCTAAAATAATTGCTGAGAAAAATCCACTGCGGGATGGAGGCACTCATACATAACAGCGCAGATCTCTTCATGACTCAGTTATTAAAATTTGCATTTGTAGCCATTAAGAAGTCATTAATACTTAAGAAACGGGGGGTAAGTCTACAAAATATAACTGTTCTTGATAGTCACTTTGAACATAATTTAGATGTCAAATGACTAATGCCTGAATAAAAGTGGCTAATGCTTTGAGAGGTATATCTTTCTGCTCTTTTGTACTGAAATGGCTCAGTGGCACTTAATTAACTGATGAAATGTTACTGAGAGTACCACAGGGAAGGTTGGGAGGTGCTCAGATGGTTTTAAAATTACACCAGTCAAGGTGGGCCAATTGACATTCTTTTCACAGTTTGTAAAATGATTTGAAGTGAAAGTAGCATGCTTTGTAGTAGAAGTGCCCAAGACCCTGACTGTACCCTTTCTGTAGTAAGTTCTGTTATAGCTATAGTAGGTGACAGCTTAAAAAAACCAGATGAAGTCTGGGCTGGGTTCTGAACACCATGTCCTTATCCTGAAAGGAGACACTAAGGAATACGGTATTTCCTCACAAAAATTAGTCCTATTTGAACTCTGATCTGACAGGCTGTCAATATTGACCTCTAACTGTTTTGTTAACTATTTGTTTGTGAATCATGTTTTCTGAAGGTTTTAGAGGATTCATTTTTTTCTCCTCCATTAACTCTATATTCAAGAAAACATCCTCCTCAGGGAAATACAAGCTCATCAGCAATTCAGATGTTAAAATGCAGGTGAGTTGCTATGGCTGTGAGGTAGCACAGTAAATTTTGTTTGAAAGCCACATAGTTTCTATGGCCCATTAAAATAAAGTGGAAGTTTCACTCAATTTGGAGGGGCAGAGAGGGTGACTTTTCAAATATATTAAAAAAAATATATATATACACACTATCTTATTAAATGGCTTTTTGTATTCTGTCAACAAATTTTGATTTAGATGTACCTTTCTTTCTAGACGAAAAAGAGAAACTACATGCTTTGATGTCAGGTGAACTCATGAATGTTTTATCACAGGCACCTGATGAAGGAAGTGCTTTCCTGTAGCACCTGTTTCACAGCTGATAAATTCTGCTTGATGCAGGTGGTAATGAGTTGTATATTTTTAGGGTTTATCAAGGTTCTCATCTGTTAGAATTTCATGTTCAGACCTGTGGGAACTGTTTGTAAGTTGGTTTAGGATTTCTTAGTGCTTCCTAAGTGATTATTTTTAATAGCTATAATGTTAAACCAGATAACCTGATTAATCTGTTAGAATTTGAAATGTGTTCTAAAAATTGTCTACATTATAAGAAGTTTCTGTTGCAATAAACATTTGTTCCTTTAAATGTTCTGCAATTAATGCTAGATAGTTTTATTTTAATGTGCCAAGAAACATCAAGGCAGAAATAGCTACTGGAATTTGATGGCTCAGTCACATATAAACTTATCCAATGGGCTAAAGCAGTCGAGTTGGATCCCAAATATCCTAAGTATTCATGTATGAGGGTATTCATATATAATGGAATTGATTATGGTAATGTTTAGCAGATTTTGACAGCTTACATGTTTTTTAGAAGAAAATACATATTGTCTGTACTGTATTAGGAGACAGGGTAATTGTAGATACTCTTAATATTTTTCATGCAAATTCTTTGGATTACAAATAACAGGGACCGAGTTAAGGCTCGTTATGTTTTTAAAATGTTTAATAGAGAAAAGCAAAGCATGGGAACAAACTTCAGTAGTTGTCACAGTTATTTAAAACCCCAGAGCAGAACTGTTGCCTGAGATTAGGTCTCGTACCAGAATAGCCAAACAGAGGAAGCTGTATCTTCTGCTGCAGTTGCATAGAGGTCACTTCTGTGCCTGGGATAAAGGTCCTGCCCTCTCCAGGACACACAGATGTCTTGTGAACACTCAGTAACTCTGGGATGTTCTGAATGCAGTGGGTTTATTGCACAAGTTCAGATTAACCCTGGAGAGCACAGGCTGCAGTTCTGATGCGTGAGGGCTTGTCTGGATTTATGTGTGTCCTGTACAGCTCACCTGCTTGTGCTCCGCATGTCTGATGCATCTCATGACTAATGGGTTATTATCAGTAATATCTGATAATCCAGTGAAAAGAGAAAAACTAAATCAAATGATTTTGTAAGAAACATCTTTAATTTGCAATACTACTTCTTAGAAAAGGGCATTTTAAAAATTTTTGTCATGCAGAAAAATATTTATGTACAATTTAAAGTAAAAGTACACATATTCTTTTACTTTTCAAAAATTCATTCCAGTAAAAAAGTATGAATTTGTTTAAAACTAAAAAACATTGCAATGAGACCTGATAAATAATTTTAGCCATGAACTAGCATATGCTTATGCAACTGGTGCTAGTCAAAAAGATATATCAGAAGTCTTGAGAAAGTTTGTGTAAAGTCTGTAAAGGTTAATTAAGAAAAAAGTTATTTTGAAATAGAGACAATTTGTAAAACCCTCCAGCCTTGCTCTTACATTCTTTCACAGCATGCAGGATCCAGGGAACAAACCATTCCAAAATACTTTTGAACAGATGCAAGAATAATTTAACTTTGTTACTGAAGAAGATATTAAAAAGTGTAAATGCTTCCAGCTGTTGCAGTAGTAAAGCTTCTGTTTACAGGGAGATACCACATACAGTATTTCAGGAATTTGGTATTTCAGAAACAGTCTTTGCTTAAAGTTATATTTGATAAGTTGTGTTACATTTAATCTCTTGACTTTTTTTGTATTTTCTGAATCCATCTTTCTTGTTCTTTTATAGGTTTATGTCGCAAAGAATTTTGTTCATTATCAACCTAAACGCCAAGTCAGATCTATCTGTACTTTCAACACATTTGAATTAGCTGTAATTAGAAGCATATTAGATATATTAGCTGACAGCACAAATTATGTGATCAAAATCCAATAAGAATTTTATCATATCTTGCAAAATTTTACTATAGGTATTTGATGCAAAGCTAGATGCTATGATATTTTGAACAAAATTAACTATTTTTCCCTTAAATGTCCTCAAAGTGAAGATCTGGGTAAAAACTTTAAAATGTAGTTGAAACCTAGGATTTTGATTAGATACTGCATCTAGCATGCTGATTTTTGTAGGCTGCAATACTTCTGTCACCTTCTCTATCAATGGGACTGTATATCCCATGAAACATTGTGAACCCTCACACTGAGATGCCACAATTTTTCATGAGATGGAGCTCCAAGGCAGAACAAGAGTCAGCAAAGGCAATGGCATTACAGCAGTATGGACATTATTCCTTTTAAACATTTCCGGTTTGGGAAAAATTCTGGGTTCTCTAAACTGTGAACTCTTCAGCTACATTTAGAAATTTCCAAAGGAACCTGACATCCTGTGAAATACTTTTTCAGTTGAAATTCTGGATTTTTTTTTTAAAGCCAACTGATACGGACTTCTGTATTTTTCTTCATTAAAAAAAGTCTTATAGTGCCTCTTTCAGTTAGTCATTTCAAAAATTGGATATCATGATGAAGTATCTATCACACCCCTAGAAGAGTTGTCCTAATACTTAGATATCACAATGCTTTATTTCTGTCACGTACATGTAAATTTATCAAGAGTCAACTTCCTGGACTCTTTTTTGGTATGCCCATATCTGCTAGTTCAGGATACCATACTAGGTATGTTCTTCTTGTGCAGATGCAGACAGGCTGTTGGTGGCACTCTGTATTTATGAAGTTAAATTGCATTTCTTCACTCTGTCTCTAGAATGCAAATTTTCTTGTAAATTTTTCTTGCAACTGTTTCTGAAGCTTTCCCATTCAATGAACTTATAAATTAGGGATTATTTTTTGGTTATAAATATTTTCATAGTGCTCTGTCTTTATGGCAAGATTAGCTATGAAATTAATGGGTTTTAAACTCTTTCATCTAAAGAATGGGTATATTCTGGGAGTTATGAGTTTCTGAGGTTCATTTTTATGGAGATTTTTTATAGCTTCCCACCAATGTTTATGCTTTTCTTGATAGCTGCAGATGAGGCCAGAAAAAATAGTGTGGGTTCCCAAATCATACAGAGAATGTAAATGGAAATAAAACCTGTGATGACTGATATAAACAACTGACACACAGACTGATAGTATGAGGTATCTACTATCTCAATTCTCAAATTTGTAGCATGGTGTCCTTTAAAAATAAATCCCTTCCTGACTAATTATGCAGTTGTTATCTTTATAGACCTTATAAAATTATTTTATATCTTTCTTGTAAACATATGTATCTACAAGAGTGCTGTCCTGTCAGTGGCAGCCATGCACAGAGCTATTCATCTCATGCTTGCCTGAAGAGCTGTAGATGAAAGAATTATAGTAATTCCAAAGAAATTTATAATTGCACGAGCAGATGTCAGAAGCAGCTGAGTCACCTATTCATCTATAAAATATCTTATGAGTAAACTGCCAGGTAAAAAGGGAGTTGAAAGGTATCAGTAGGTGGCAGAAAAACACTACTATTGTAGCTTTACCTGTATAACCAGAACCTGACATCCCTGCCTTTATAATATTTTAAAGTTTTGACCTTTCTCTGTGCTGAGCTCCAGATGCCTTTACAAGACTTCTGTTTCCATGTTTTCAGTTATGAAAACCTTTTCCTATATTGCTGTGTTACTCTTCTTCAGATAGTTCAAATCTGTCATCAGAGGGAACTTTCCAGATGCTCTGATGTGAAGCAGACAGCTTCTCTTTACATGAGAAGGGAGGTTTGAGGGGTGGTGAAATGAGAAGTGTTCACAACACTGAGAACCCTTCAACCAATACTGAAGTTGCTCTAGGATACTGCAACTATAATTCGAAATAGTTATTTTGCTCTTCTGTGGTGCTTTTTTTTTGCTAGAGGTCATTTTTGTATCCGTTTGAAAAAGTGAACTCTGAGCTCAGGACTCTTGAGTCTCTGATCAGCACAGCATCATTTTGGATCCAGCAGTGCTTACTTCAAAGTACAATGGTATATGAAAATTATGTCTGACTTCTGTGGGCTTTGGAAATTATACAACTGCATCAACTCTATGCTCCTTCTTGAGCTAAGAAAACTGGCTAGATCCAAGCTAGCATATGAGGAACCAGTTCTGGTATCTATACCAGCAGCACTGTTGTTTCTTGTTCAATCTGCGAACAAATAGTTTTGTGTTCACAGTTGTATCATCTTTGCTTTTGACAGGCTGTGTTTTAAGTTTCACAGTGGCCACTCATATGAGAAAGAACTGGCTTGGATCAGTTATCATTCTGTTCTCAGCTCCTCTGGACCAATTGAAAGTCATGCAAAATTAAATGTAAAATATTTCTGTGGTACTTGCAAAATTCTGTAGGAGATCTGGTTGTTATAAAAGCAAGGTGATAACGTTTCCAGAGTGATGACATTCTACAGTGTCTAATAATACATATTATAACAACAGCTACAGTGGGTATTATTGTTGGGGAGAACTCTTGGTGTCTCTATGTCTTGTAGCTGCTACCAAACTCCCCACTTTGGTAGCAGGATTCCAAAAACAGCTTTTCCCAAAACCTTTTTAGGAAGCACTTCTTTGTCCAGTTGGTGACTTACAAGGAAAGGTGCTGGCATGTTTCCCTCATGGTGAGAAGAGCATGAAGGCCTCAAGGAGGAACTGAAATGAAGTTTGTCTGAGCAACACAAAGAATTCCAAGAAGAACAGAAAGTTCACTCACAGTATTTGGATTCTATTCTATTCAAGCTCCAGGCTCTGTGTTCAGCCATAGCTCGTGATGGCCAGTTAGCCTGTGGTACAAAGGACACAGAGTTCTCTGGTAAGACAGTCCCTGCTATCAGAGACTTATGTCCAGTCATGCTGAGAAAAGAAGCCTCCCCTAGAATGCTTTGTTGTGTTATGGTAATCTACCCCAGTTCTTCATTCCTGCTTGGCCGCTGGCCGCCCAGCCCCCTCACTACCTTCTATGTTCCATGCCCTAGAAAGTTCTCCACTCCAGTTCCCCCCATTGGCCTCTGCCCCTTGCCACTCCCCCAGAGCTTCTGCATTGGCTCCCATTCCCCAGTCCCGCCTGTGTACCGCCCCCGTGCCCTCACACCATTGGTTTCTGGCACTCGCTCCACTCCCATACTTAAACCTGAGCTTTCCATTGTTCTCTGTCTTTGCGTCTGGAATCCTTCACAGTGTGGAAGCAATGAACTGCTCCTGTGGAAATCTATGCACAGCTCTTTCCTGCCTCTTTGCCGTTGACCCACGTTACTGAAGCTATCCGTGTGTTTGTGCACGCGTGTGTGTGTGTGTAGCTGATCGATCCTGCTGAGCGGCTTCGCTTTGGAGACGCTTTTTAGAGATCGCAACACCTCGTGCTCCGGCACAGAAGCTGCAGAGCCCGAGACAGCGATAGTAGCTGATGCCTATCTTAAGCATATACACAGCAGGAAGTTTGGAAGAAAAAATTGAATTAAGGGTTATTTAGAATATGGATCTTTGCAATAAAATGTTTAATAGGCAATTTTAGAGTCCTTTTATTTAAATAAGATTAAAATAACTTTTAACTTTTTCAATTTGTATAGGAAAATTCATGGAAATTGAATTGCAGAATATTAGATATCTTGGCATGATAGAATAGAACCACAGAATTGTGTAGGTTGGAAAAGACCCTAAAGTTCAACAAGTCCAACTGCAAAGTTAACACTGCCAAGTCCATTTAATTTTACAAGTTCCTTAGATTGTAAATGTTTTAAGTGCATCATTGCAAGATTTCTATTCTTCTATTCTCTGAAACTAGAAGAGTGCTTCCCAAGATAATTTGTCATAGGACATGTGCTCCTGGGAAAAGTCCACTACTGTTCTTCTTGTCAAGTGTTGGTGTGTTTTTACAGAACTTAGCAAGTAGAATCCTTTGAGGAAGATATAAATAATTAAAATTTCCTATTATTTCAAGTGATATAATATGAATCAAATGGATTTAATACCTTAAATACCATCTCTGACACAGTATTAAAATAATTTTATATAACACAGACCTGTGAGCAAAAATACATTAATTGTACTACATTTCATGTGACTATACCACAAGTTTTACTTGGATACACCTTGAATTAGACATTTATTTCCTAATGCCTTGGAGCACGTAATATTTTTTACCTACATAATTTTCCTCTGTAGTCAGGCTTTGAAGTAACAAATCAAAGTAATTTGTCTGTTCTTGTTTATAGGATACTAAAAGAAATAGTTCTTCAAAGAGCATGTATTTCTAAAGGAAATGTAAAGCACAATTTCCAAACAGAATAAATAAGAACTTGAGGTTTAACAATGGAGGAAAAAGAGTTTTATTAATGAACTGTATTAAAAGTGCTGAATGTGCCACAAGAGCTATTGAATGTTTGTCCCAACTTAAGTTATTTTAGCATCGAGTAAAAAAAGCAGAATTTGTGAATTTCAGGGATTCACAGAACATTCTAAGTTGGAAGGGACCCACAGGGATCTTTGAGTCCCACTCTTTGACTGACAATTTAATACTGTAATTGACAACTTGCTAGTAGTGGCTGTGAAAGCCGAACCAGTAAAATGTAATTTTTATCATAATTCCTATAGATGTTTCTTAAAGAATGTGTGCTTTTGGGAATGTCTGTTTTAGAAGTAAGTCTTTATTCAATAAATGTTTGCACATCTTTATTTCTGTGCCTAGGAAAGCACATACAGCATGTGCAGTGCTCAGCAGAACTGAACCTGTTATACCACAAAATTGTATTGAAAAGTAACTGCTTTACTGTATCCAGTCTAGGAAAGTCCTCTGCTTTCTGCATTTAATCAGATTCACTGAGTGGAAGGTGCAAGAAATCCCATCATAGACCCTATTGACTAATTTGCATTAAGAGATTTTCTTCCTTACCTCCATTAGTATTTGGCTTAAATCCTGAATGATTTCATTAGCTATGTAAGGGCTTAATCTCTTGAAAATCCTGCTAAGCTCTTGCCCTCATTGAAAGCTGTGATAATTTGTTCTAGTTAATTTTGATTTAAATATGTTGCTTTCAGTTCTACTTAATGTTCCTTTTATTTTTTTTTTTTTTTTAATAATGGCAAGGTGAGTAAGAACACCATTTTTGTCTTTTTCTTATTATTTTGCATCCTTTTGCTGTTTGGTCTTAGAATCTGCTTTTAAGCAATACCATTTTTTTTCAATTTGTCAATGCAGTCAACTGCAGTTGTAAGAGAGGTAAAATTAAATACTTATGGAAGGTGATGCCTTTAATCCTGTTTTTTCAACATACAGTAGTATTTGATACAGCTGTGATTTTTGCTGTAATTATTCTTTTGACAGATGAAAGACTGAGATTTACTCAGCGTTGTCCTGCACCTTTTTTCCAAAGGAAAGAGAACAATTTGTAAAAGGTTGCAGAAGAAAGTGCTGCTTTAAATCTGTTTTATATTACTGCAAGTATGTAAGGAAGCTAAATAGCCTTTTTACTTTCTTTTCTAATGGAAGTACACATAATTTCTGTTATCCATTTTGTGTTGATACAGGAGGGAACATGGCATTTGTACTAACTCTAGAAAAATTCCTTTGGAATCTCTTAATGGGGCTGTATTGCAAGGGGACATGTTATAAGCACTTTGATACTTTTTTATCCTCTCCAGAATACTGACTGCTTTGTCAATGGGGAGAGTTTAAGAATGTGGAGATAGGATGGTTTCCAGCTAAAAATAAACCAAGGCATGTACTAACATTAAGTGTAAACAGGAATATATAAACAGGGATGGCTTATGGAAACAAACAAAACAGGCAGTTTTTTCCAAGAGAAAGTGGCAATGGGAGTGCTTCCAAGCTAGTTTTGTGTTTTCACAGTCTGGTTGATTGAGGAAGTGGAAAAAATTCTTGATAGTCTCTCGTAGGTGTAGTGCTGCATGCTTGCTACCTTTTTACCAACTAGTTCTCTCAAGTCTTAGGATACTTTACAAGAAATTCCCAAAAGAGACTTACAACCACCTCCGTGTTGAGGGAGGATCCCTTTAGAGCACATAACCTAAACCCAGGTATAGAAGTGTGAAGGGGACTTTCCTACTAGTTAGAGAACCTGTTTCCCAGTAGGGCCTTATCCAATTTTCACATTTGTCATCCAGCAGTCTTTTGGATGCGTGGCCGCACACCCACTCCTTCATCTGTCAATGCAGATAGTCTTCGAGGTATTCACAATCTCTGCTATAAGGGTATGGAATATCCAAGTCCTTGGAGGTTGTCCTTACTGCACCACAGCGAACATGAGCTAAGATAAGATAAGAGCACTGAGATGGGATGCAAGGTCAGAAGCATAGAACTGCTCTCCAAAATACAGGCACTTTCCCTGGAAACTCAGGCTCTGTGGTGTTTCTGAAGAATTTCTCCACCTCTGGAGATCTGCAGAGATGCTGTCTGGAGAGTCATCCACCCTCCTGTAAAATCTGTGCATCCAAGCATACAGCAGTACTTAGCAAAGCCTTGCTGCTGGTGGTGTTTTAAAAACAAACAAAATAAATAAGAGAACTCTTCTATAAGTAACATACTTGGTAGGTGGTTGGAGAGGGTAAAGCAGAACACCATTTGGCAAAGTCTTTCATGACATTGTTTTGGTAACAGGCAGAGGGACAATCTGTCCTTCTCTTCTGCATGGAGTCTCATTAATAAATCTGTAGGTCAAACTGAAGGGAAGGCAAGTGTTAAAGTACCCAATCTGGTGAGCCCGAGTACTGAAACATCCATAGTGTAACTGTGCATACAATAATTTTCAGTTACTTCTATTCAATTTTATGTTTTAATTTTCTGAAAATTTCTAAACAATGCTTTACATATATTCTTTGTTTTCTTAAATATGGTAAAGATACCTAGATACCTGAAGGTGCATAGAAAAAGGTGTTTAAGGAGAAAATAATTCTTGAAAAGTTAGAGCTTGGTTACCAGATAAGTAACCAAGTTCATAACAGGTAATTGTAAAATGCTTCATTTTAACTATAAGCACTGTACATGCAGTAGAGCACTTTTATATGTTAAAAGGTTTTAACTAGAGAATGGTTGTTGATAAATGTTATACATGCATTTGCAGTATGAGTGCCAAGCCGGCACTCATTTTTCCAAAATTTCCAGCAAAGAATTTTCTCTTGAAATGCATTTTCAGCCATATCCAAACAATACTTTGTTTTGTGGGTCTACTTAAGTTTCTCTGATCAAGTAGGAATAAGTATCCTTTAGTTAAATTATGTCTCAAAACGAAGTTCCTGTTGCTTTTTAGTTGCAAAATGTGCAAAATAAATTTGTTGTTTGTTGTAAGAAGATTCTAACTATATATTATTTGTGGAATACATTATAAATTGGTATTCTAATAGCTGTAAATCTCCTAGTAATTAATAACTGACTAGCATGAAAAAAAATCCTATAGTATATATAGCTTTAGAGTGGTCTCTTAAATGATTGATAGAACATGGAAAATGCATATCTTAAGAGAGCTTTAACAGGTTGTTCTATGGAAGTATTCCTTCATCTTGCTCTTTCAAGAGAGTAAATTCAAATGTTCAAAGGAAAGCAAGTAATATCTCTAAACGGACTTGGAATGCATACACCAGCAAATGGGTCTGGTAATTTTAACAGACTTGTGATGAATGTGAACATTATATACTGAATCTCAGATTTGCACTTTTAACACTAGAACTCTTCCTTAACTTTCCCTTCTTCTCTTGGTAGGAATGGCAGAGATATCCCAGATCCTTGGTTGCACTGAGAATTTTTAAAATCTGGAGCTACTTTCTATAGAGATGTTTTTTAGTTATTCAGTTACACATTATTTGGTTTGGGTTTTTTTTTTTTAATGTTCAGTAGCGAATGCTTTCTTTGTCAGAATGCATGTCTTGTTGAAGTTACAGAAATTTCTTACATAACATTTAATTCTGGGAAAGAGCAAACTGTCTAGTGTAAGCTTCACAACTGTACTTGTGCCCTAACTTCTAAAATACCACTGAGATGGAGACTAAAAATAACTGTGTATTTTGTTATTGCTGCTTTACTTGGTGTTTTGAAAAATTACTGTTGACAACCTTTTAATACAAGACAACCAACTGGGAACTTGCACTCACTAAGATAAGGCCTTATCTACTCACAAGACTTTTGTTCCTGTGAACATTCAGAATGCAGAGTTAAAATAAATTATTAAAGGAGGATGCTACATTACTTTCTGGCTTATATATATTTTAACCACAGTATTACAGTTGCAAAAAGTTTTTATTTCTGGTGATGTGTCAGTCACTAAAATGTTGACTTTAAATTTTATATTTTAAGCTAAATTTGCAAGCTGGAAAACAGTAAATATCCTCATATTTAAAGTAAATAATGAACCTGGGTCATGGGAAGCAGAGATAAGGCTTTTCTTGTTATGTACAAACACAAAAATAGCTTCAGACTTGCAATTTCAAATCTGAGACTTTCTACTGAAGTGTTGAAAAGTATTTGGCAGTCCTTGTAGTTGTTAGGAGACTCATAAATGTAATGGGTAGTTCCTATTTTGTAATTACAGTGAAAAAAAAATATAAAAACTTGAGATTTCAAGGCCACAGTCTAGACAGACTTGACTTCAAGAGTGAGGACAAAACTTTCCAGATCAAAGTATCCATGTAACATGCATGCCATCATTATATTAGAGAATTGCCCCTGTTCCTTACTGGGATGGAGTACAGCTTTCTCTCTCTTGGCTCTAGATCCTCCAAAAAGGTTTTCACAATCAGTGCTTTATTCCTAAATGGATGGATGAAAGCTAAGAGGCCTCACAATTTCAATTTCTGACTTCAGACAAATTACATTCTAAGCAAGCATTTTAATTTTTGGGACTCTAGCCATAATCACAGCCTTGTTACAAATATGAAATGTGCACAGTGTCAGGAAGAAATAGAACTTCTAGTAAGCAGCAGTTATCAGAAGTTCAAAACAATCAAAAATATTTGTGCTAGGATACATCATGTGATTTTATACTGCCTGCAGCATGACTGAGCCTTCACAGCTATTGTAAATAACACAAGTGCTTGTAGCTCTTGACAAGAGGCTATTCTCATATCTCCCAAATGATTTCTAGTATTAGAAATCTGAGATTGTCAGTACTAATGGTTGCTTTTTCGTATGAGAACAAAACGAATGCACCCACTGGCTCTTGAACTACTCAAATTCTTTTGTTCTTTACTTCTTTGTTACAGCTGTGTACTAGACTCATTGTTGAAGTGTACAATACTTAGCATATGCTGTGGCTGCAATTAGTTTTAAAGCCCCTTCCTGCATGATTTCCTTCCTATTTTTTTTTTTCAATTGTGAAGTCTGAGTGTTCCTGAAGCTTATGATATGTCACAGAAAACAATGGGGGAGGGAGAGAAAGAAGTCCTTACAGCTTCAGCCCATATACAGGGCAAGACAGTTTACATATTTAAAAAAACCCCCATAATACAAAGCATAATACACACTGGAGCCTTCTTACTCAAAACTAGTTTTATTTTAAAAAATAAGTTGAATGCATAGCACTCACAAAGATTCCATTGTTTTGGACATTTCGCATTTAGAAGCACCATTCTTATTTATGCCATAAAAAACACATTTTGGTTCTAATAGTAAGAACAGTGTATTTTTAATGTACACTGATAAAGCCCTTTTAAATAATATAGATTGAAACTGTTCAGTGTACATTTTCTGTCATCATGATGCAGCTGTAGTGTCAGAAAAAAACTCAGACTAAGTAATAAATTAAAAACAAACAGCATGTAGTGTATCTTTTTACAATTGACCTAATGTCTTAAAATAGTCAAATAAAAAATACCCTATTAAATGTAAATCTGTGGTATTAACTAACTGAATAAGCCCCCCACCCATTATAATTCCAGTGTTAAGTATTAGTTAAATTTTTATATATTGAATGCCTATGGGATAAATTTACTAATACCCCCAAAAAGAAGAACCTATACTGCTGTGTCAAAAAAAGATGACAAGTTAGCTGATGGAAAGTTTTACAGAAAAAAATTGCTACAGGCATCTGCTGTTATTTCAAGTCATGGTCTATTACAAGACTGTACATTCATAGCATCAGAGGTAGTTAGAGCACTGAGGACTTGGATACAGCATTGCAACAAAATGAAACCAGCAGAAAGAAGTCCATTTCCCTCTAAAATGGGTAACAGTGCTGAGTAAAAAGCATGGCATCTTATGAGGTGGAAAGTCTCTAATTAACACTACTCTCAGACACAGGGAAATACTTATTAAGAGATAAAGAGAGGAGAGGAAAAGAACCCAAACCAACTTGCATTTTAATAAGGAATTGATCACATTATGCCTTTTTCAAAGTTGATTCTCTAGGATAAAAGAGAGTCATCTTTTCCATTCCCCCTCCTATTCTTCTTGACCTGCACATCTATGCTACAAAAGCCCACAACAAAAATTGGGAATTAAAAGACAAAACAAGAGAAAGAGGATTTCTTCTCCTCAAAAATAAATAGGTTTTTGTAGCATGTTATAATTTAGACCCAGAAAGAATGAACACAGCTTCTTCCCTCCATTCTGAACATTATGGTGATAAAGCCTTCATCTTCATATTGATAATGTAACTTAATTGTCCCTGCTTTCAAAACAGTTTCTGTAAGATTCACAATAATTCAATGTCATTCGATGGTACACTATTTTAAGTGCTGCCACTAAGACAGGGGAGAAGATGGTAAAAAAACAAGTGAAACAACCAAAAAAAAGCCTTAAGCCCATATAGTATAAAGATATTTTAACGTAGTAAGAATCCTGCCATTCATACCACTTCCTCCCGTGTTCTAGCACAGGAGAAAGTCTGATATCTTCTTGCATTTAAAAAACAAAAACAAACCCCAACAAACACACAAAAAAATCCCAAGAACCATCTCCATTAATATCTATACCACAGCGTTCATCCAAGAGGTGGATGAATGAAGCTTTCTACCCTCAGACTATCCACTCCACAGGAGATAGTGTAAGTCCATAGTTATGTAATTAGCACCTTACTTGTGATGAAGCAGATCACTCTGCAAAATATTTTTGATCCACCCATTTGGAAGAGCAAATCTCTCTATCTTCTTCTAGAACTCCCAAATAGTAGAAAAAAAAGTTGCCCCTTTATTACCTGAGAGTTTCCCTCCACTATGAGCCTGACAGAACTGGATTTCTGTCAGCATTGAACTGTACTTTTTCTGTAGGGATGATACTGTCAGTACAACTGGAGGATGGTTTCTGTTGGTTAATAATATTCTTGTGTGTGTGTGTGTGTGTACACAGAGGAATCACAGCCACTGTAGTAGTTCTGGTACAGTACAAGTTCAGCTGAAACTTTCTCTTTTCTTCAATTACCACACTGCTGGGCAGTAGTTCACATCTACATTCTGTGAACACTAACATATCCCTTTGGTACTCTGCATAGATGCCCTGAAGAAAAGCCACTCCACTTGCTATAGTCTCTTCCCTCTCTACCTTCCTTCCCCGAGTTATACCCAATTAGTGTACAAACCAGCAGCACAGAGTAATGAGTAGAAAAGTCCCTGAGTTAGTATGAAAGAGCTACTTTTAACACAAAAAAGATAGGGAGTATAAAAGAGGCAAAAATATATTGTCTGTCCCCTAAGGTACAAAACTTAAAAAACTAGCCAAAATACCAGTTAATTCACATGCCTTAGCCTAAAGGAAATAACCAACACAAGTGGTGAAAAAGGGGCAAGAGTATGGAGTTAGCCACATGAGATTTGTTTCTTCCTGTGATCTCCATGTACCTGTAGAAGTCTGGCATTCAGTGGATTCTTAAGTTTCAGTAAGTATAAAGTAAGTGTTAATACTGTACGGTGGTATGACAAATGTCTTCAAAATAATACTGCATATCTCCTTCATTAAAAGGTGAGTCTGTAGTTAGTTCACAGCGGTTTTTCTTTTGAGTAGTATTTCATTGACACACATTAGAAGCAGAATATTCTGAGTGTCAGAGTAAGAACTTATTATCCCCAAGCATACAGATTCTTTTTCAGAGGATGGTCTGTGTGCTAATTTTTTGCAGTCTGTTATTTGAGCTGTGGTACTGGTTGCCAATCCAGCTGCTTTTTTTCTGGGAAGACACCTTTTTTTATTCAATTTTTTGCCCTCAAACTTTTTTGAGGTTTAACAAAAAAATGAAACAATTTTCCACACAACTCTCTGCCCTGAACAAAGAAGCACAAAACCATTTCGTACTTATCACCTCTCAAAGCAGGGAGTAATACAGGAATATCGTCCATTCACTTGATATGTCCGGTTGTAGGAGACACTTATGCATGGCTTCACTTCCAGCGGCACAGCCAGCGACATGGCAGCACCGGTCTGTACGTGGCCTCGAGCCTGAGCACTGGTCTGTAAGGCAGCAGGGCAAGTCTGGAGCGGGTAAGAGGCTGTATGAGTGGATGATAATATCTGCTGGCAGCTTTGCTGCTGTGATGCTGGGTGGTGGTACTGTAACGAAGACTGATGAGCCTGGAGATACTGTGGTACGTGCTGCTGAGCATTGGCCTGCTGGGCACTTGGAGCTGGGGGCTGAAATACAGCGTGTTGGGCAGACTGAGCCTGTTGTCCTTTCTGCTTGTTTGCTTCCTTCACGTCGTTATCATGCGCACTAAAACAAATTGAAAAGACAAAATGCATCAAAATACATATTAATATAATTTCAACTCTTGAGTTAACATTTAAGAGCACTCTAAAAATGGTGCAAATACCTGACAGCTTCCAAAGCTTTAAAAAACAAAAAAAAATAGTTTTAGCTACCCTTTACAATCACCTAAGGTTTCAAAATTTGGTTAGGGTACAGTCTCTCTTTTTGGCATTTCACTTCATTGCACAGCAATAAAAAACACAGACAAAAGCCAAGTACAATACATGTAATACAGCAGGACCTAGAATGACAGTGCTATAAAGTTTGCTACTGTACTTTATTAGCCCAATAAATTGCCAAATTACCTGAACTTGCTGCTTCTACCTCATTTAAACAGAGCATAAGGTTTCTAAAGACAAGATACCAGAAAGGTTTGTAGTATCTACATTACAGTACTTAAAAATCATATGTATATTCATATAGGATCCTGTTCTGGAGAGCAGAAACACTTTTTTTTTCTTCCTCTCACCTTTTTTCTAGCCTATTCAGTATGACTCACCTGAATTCCCTTTGATTTACACCTGTCTGAATGTATCTAGACACACTCTCTTTCTCAATTCTATGCTGAGGTTAAGCAGATGCCACCTACACATTTAATTCCTAACTTTTTGATGGTGCCCTCCCTGTGTTCCAGAGCAATACTGAAAACACTTCTGCAACAGAACTTGCATGCTTGAGGTACTACTCCTTTCATTATACACATTAGTGAAGCCAACAGAAGCCATCGGGGTGATAATGTCACATTTCTAAGGCTGCTGTGGTTCTTCCAGATACAGCTGCGCTTCTACTGATCACAACTATGTTTAGACTTGGGTAAGAGCAAATTTCTGTAGAGAGAAAGCAGACTGTGTAACATGCCTTCCCAGCAAGGTTCACTTGGCATTCATTGGCATTTTTATCTCACGTCAGCTATAGTGCAAAAATGGATACAGCAAAAATAAATACAAACTCCTGGTCATTTCCTCCTGCCAGAACTGACCATTGATCCATCATCTGTTTGGAGCATGCCTTGAACTTCCAAGGCATACAGTATTCTCTATGAAAGCTCCTATATCTTTGGTACTCTTCACTGCCTCTTTGCTCTCTGAGCAGACTGGAGAGATTGGGAACAAACTATTTAAGATGCTCAAAGCATCCCACACGTTCAGTGGAAATGCAAGGCAGAAGTTATTTGCTCAAAGAACAGGAAAGAGATTAGATCTGATAGAGATTTCTCTTTTGAAAAGAGCAAAACAGTTACTGCCTAACAATATGTATCTACCAAACTTATGTGTTCCCTAATACATAAGTATTTTTAGAACAGAATAATGGAAATTTATGAAGAAATGTAATTGCACTGTTGGCAGCAGTTAAGCATAACAACAGATGCAGAAATGGGCTTTAAAAAAGCCACTGCTGTTAACTCACATTAAGAGTCGCTCAATACATGGCACCAGGAAGTCCCAGGAGTAGGCAGTCAGGTGATGCAGCCGGGTAGGCCATGTGGGTGAGAGACGCAAGATAATCCTTGAAGAAGCTACACATGCAGTAGCAACTAGAGAAGGGGCATAATTTAAAAATTCATGATCTAGAAAGAAGGAATGAGAAAAAGATTCATTTAAGTTCGACACTGTCTGTCAAGACAACAAAGAAGTCATTATCTGAAATCTGTAACTCACCTTGCAATGATACTTCCAGAAAGTAATCGGCATATTTTGCCATATATAACTTAGTCTTCTCTAAGCAAACCATTGGCCAGCCATCATGAAGATCAGTCTCATGGACAGCAATAGAAAGATAATAGTCGATGAAATGAGCAGCAGTTGGGAGGCACAAATTCCACTGAAATGTTTCTAGCAACAACAACTCCATATGAAGCAAATTCTGTTTTGTTAGTACCAAATTCATGTTAGTCATACAACCCAAGCTGTTCAACTGTTCAAGTTTGGGAACACTGTCTTCCTTTTCTTCAAATTTACCTTCAGATGAACAGAAAGAGGAGGGAAAAAAAGGTTCAGCACAAATGAACTATAAAATTGATTGCAGCTAATGTCTTGTTGGTCATATTTCAATTCTACTATGTCAAACAAGCTTGAGACTTTCCTGCAGATGCAAAGCTCAAAAGGAATATGCCATTAGAGACAAAAAGGGGTATTTACTAAAACTGGCTAAATTTCAGCAGATAATGTCAAACACTGTGTAAGATATTGTGCAGTGCCATGTTTCCTGTTGGTTTTCCCATACTGGCACACAGAAGCCAGCTGCCAAGAACAGAGTATTAGGACATCACTGACACTGCATATGCAAGTTTTTGTCACCAAATTATTGTATAATGTGACCCCATCATCAGTTAAATACCCCTTTGATGTGACTTGGCAAACACACCACAAGAGCATTTGGCTTTAATCACCCTCCCGCTCCCGCACACCCTTTTTGTGTCTAAAACTCATTAGAGCATAGCTAGAGCTCCAGCCAACCTTGCTGCTTTTAATGCCTGCTATGGTAGGTGCAGTTTTACATTTGAGATCTGGCAAACAAGTGGATTTCAGCAATGTGCATCTGAAAACCCCCTCTGCCACATACACTGTTTCAACCTTCCTTGGACTTTTAACTTGTCAGGCCTGTATGCTTTTAGCCTAAAGCAAAATTGTGTATGTAGAAAACCCACTAATAAGAGAAACAAGTGTCACATTTCCATACAGTTTGCCATATGGTTGTGCTATTTCAATTTCATTCTAAATTCTTTCCATCTTACAATCTCTATTCAGTACTACATGATAGGTTGTAAATGCACATTCTTTGAGTTTTGCAGGACTGAACATACGTGAAAGTTTACTTTTTTCAACAGTGGAGGTACTTATATAGGACTTAATCCAATACCAGTGCCAGCCTGTTAGTTTTTGTTTCCCATACACCAGTAATTACAGAAATAAAAACTTCAGGAGTCACATAATTTCTCTTATTACTTCTTTAACCTTATCAGATATATCACAGTGTCGTAACTTATTACACCACTGATTAAACTGCTTGTTTAAGCCACATAGGGCAAAAGTTTAAAAGAGCATTTTGGTTCTCTCTGAACCAACCCATACACTGCTTCTCAGAAGAGTGAGTACCCCAGGCTTTCAGATATCTACTTGCAGCTTGCCATGAAAGATGGCAGCGGTTCGTTTAAAAGAAAAAAAAAAATAAATTCTCTTCAGAACATGAATTTAATTTGAAAATCCAGCATTAGTTCAAAGCCAATCCATTTTCCTAAATGGATTACACTGGTTTCTGAGGCAACGTTTTCATACTCAGCACAACATCCTTTGCCAAGAGAAGATTACTGGCTGGTGGCACCTAGTCAAAGTCTGCCCTCAGAAGAATCTGAAATAACCCTTTCCTGGTTTAACTGTTCTGCTGAATAGCTGTATTAGTGGACATAGGATGTAGTGAAAAGATGAAAACTGTCCAACACCATAGCACCCCAGTTTTGTAGCAAAGCAGGCCTAGAGCTGTTATTGGAGAAAATGAGAATAGATTCAGAGAAACATATCAACATAAACTGAACCAACAGTTAGTTCTGCTGCCATGACCAGTTTCTCTGAATCTGTTGGTTTAAGAACAAGTGCCAGCAGGTTTCCCAGGAAACTGCACCCATATTTTTTCAGGGATATTGAAAAGGGGTTTCAAGAAATGTTGAAAGATGGATACACACCACAAGAATCTAGCTGAGGTCAATATAAGCAGCACTGTTCATAATGAGCGTTTGTAATTAATTCTATCTTCAGAGTACTGTGCATTCACCGATGTATTTTACCTGTATTACATTTTGTACGTGACAATACATGATTTATGTTAGCCTTAGCTTGCTTAAATAACGTTGCAATTTACAAAACCTGGAGTATTCCAGAACTACTGGAATAGTACCATCAGCAGAATGCAGTGCAGTCTACACATGGTTTATTTAATTTCTTTCTTTATCACAGATATGCAAATTTCTAATTTCCAGCACAGGACCTACCTATTTCGAGATACCCCTAGAAAGACAGTCTTTCTGTTCCTACAACACAGGTCTTAAAGTTCACATTGGAATAACTTGTTTCCAAGTATAAATATTTGTTTTTAATCACCATTTGTTTTTTTTCTACCTCAGTTTCATCAGGTGCCAACAGAAATTAAAACAAGTCTAAAGAAATGCTCTACTTATTGGGCCAAACTGATACGCACTGCTCGTCTTTTATAACCACTTTGTTTCCCCCACCTGCTCTATCCCACCAAGACACGTCTTGCATTTGGCAGTAGAATCTATGAGTCTAGTTAAAGTTTGGTGCCACATACTTACTTGCTAAAAGTAAACAGGAAAGAGCCACCACATGCAGTTGCTGTGTGGATATGTCATAGCGGTCCATGAAGAGGTCCAGCAGATACACAGCCAGATGTCGCGCAGCAGGACAGAGTCTGAACCTGTTGCTCACAATGGCAATCAGGTCTGCAAAGTACCTTCTCAGGTGTAACTGGGGAGACTGGCCTTTGTAAGAGGGCAGCTTCAGCTCCTAGATGGACAACAGCAGGTAATTTTATTAAAACAATAATAAGTTTGAAGTGTTATCAGATTAATACAGCTGATATTTTAATATTTATAATGGAAGTTTCAAAGGATTTCTCCCTTCTTCCTTCTGTTCCCATCATTTCAGAATCCCTTTTCAGCAAACAAAATCCATTTGTTGTATTACAGAACAACTAAAAAGTACTTTGTTTCTGCACATTAACAACTTAAAATTTAACACCTTTCAATTGGGCAATCCGCCAGTGACTTCAGCTTTTACCACATCTGTTGTATTACCTCTGCCGCAAAGGCTGTACAGCAAGGGCATGCAAGTATTCCTCAGCTGCTTCAATGCAAAGTTCAATAGTTTAACTCAACCCCTCTCTTGCTACAGCTCAATCTGAGCAACCAGACTTTGTACTTAAGTGTTTGCATGTTCTAGAGCTGTCAAATCTCCTGCTGATTTGTTCAGGAAAAGACCACTGACAGCCAGCTGAAGCTTAGGAAGAGGAATGGGGTGTGTATGAACCAACATTCGCTTCATGTGTATGTTAGAACACTGACGCGATCTGATTGATGTCACACTGACACTGATTACGGTGTGCTCTAAAGCAGTTAGTTAAGCTCACATGGTCTCAGATTGGGCGGGGAGGACCCATCAAAACAAAAGTCCTACAAACACCACATTTGAGAAAAATCTGTACCATGATCTATTTTGAATATAAAATTTGGTCTGGTAGAAAAAAAACTCCTCCAGGCTCCTGCCTAGTAGCCAGTACCTCCTCTTGTATGCAGCAGAACAGCAGTGCTATTCTCTGTTACCATGAATAAATTTATGAGATAGACCGCGCACCCACACGCTGTGTTTAAGTAGGATTTTGAGTACAATTACATTTCCAGCGAAAATTAATTTGATTAATTTAACTTAACGACATCAACTTGGAATGGAGTCACACAAATTTTTCCACGTTTTAATGTAAATTCATAGTTTTGAAACAATCTATTGAAGTGAAAAAAACCCCACAAACAAACTTCCCACCTACTAAGCTTTATAATTCACCTTTCACAGCACTAACTTAGCTTTAGTAAAGATAACTTTGGTAGCAAATAAATGGTCCTGGTCTTCCCTTATTTCCCTCTATCACTGAAAAAGATTAAAGCAGTCACGACTCCAGGAAAAGTAATCCGCTCATCGAGTAACATCAGGCAGCAAAACCACGTTTTTAGTAGGTTCAGTCACTGTAAACTGATTTTCAGCCCGGGTGTTAAAATGCGCTTTAGGAAAACACTCCTGAAGAGCAACTCTGAGTCAGTCGAAGCAACTTCTAAGCAATTGCCTAAATCCTCTACTATTCTTAATGCCCCCAGCGTTTCTTTCACTGGGTTTTTGTTTAGTTGGTGGGGTATTTTTGTTCCAATAACACCACAATGCTTTCTGCCGAGTTTAAACCTGGACGCAAGCAAACGTCCCAAGAGCAGCACCGGGCGCACCGTGGTGAGCCCTTCCCCTCTTCGGAGTGCAGCGGGAGCACAGTCCGGCTGCTCGGATCAGCTGTCACGGCCGCGGACACACGGCCCCAACACCCACGGGGGGAAGACACAGCGAGTTCCGAGCTCACAAAAGCCAACTCCGCCGAGCCCCGGCGGCCGAGCGAGGCCGCCCCACACGCGCTCTTCGCCCGCTACCCCCGCGGCGTCTCCGATGGCCGGAGCCTCACAAAGGCGCCGGGGCCGCCCCCCAGCCCGGCTCCCCCGGGGCTACCTTGTATCGAAGCGCTTGGTGGATGTCGGCCGCCAGCTGTCCTGTCCACCACTGCGCCTCCAGCTCCATCGGCGGCGCGGCGCGGCACCCAGGCCCGGGCACCGGGGAGGAAGCAGCACTCGCGGAGGGCGGGACGGGCAGCGCCACCCTCGCCCCTTTCTGGCTCGCCCTCGGTTAACCGCGATCAGCTGCCGCGGGGCGCCCCCAGCCCCCCGGCCCAGCTGGCCGCCATGCGGGGCACAAGTGCGGCTCGTTAAGCCGCCCCCTCCCGCCGCGGGG